>QMIH01000170.1:358906-375141 GCA_003987875.1 Clarias batrachus
TTATGGTTTACAGAGTATATACACTACACCATGAAACACATGCCACTGTACTTATGGTTTACAGAGTATATACACTACACCCTGAAACATATACTACTGTACTTATGGTTTAGATATGAGAATCTCATACTCCTATACTTTTGGTTTAGAGAGTATACTGTACTCTGAACTGCATTCTTCAGTAGAGTTATCTCTGTAGATGATGCTACTGTATCTACCATACAAAACTTTTCTGCTCAGGTTTAGGGTTGTTCCATGGACACTCGAGTACACTTTGGCGTACTGAAGCCTTGTTGACTAGCGCCAGGCCTATCCTCAAGTTGAATATGCTAAGGAAAGAAGTTCAGTTACAAATCCTTTGTGAATAGGTGCTGTGCATGTAAATAATATTTATATATACAGGAACCCTATACATGTCAATGGAGGCATTCATCCTGAGCACAGCACTCACTCTCACCCGCCCACTCCTCCTGAGATCTTTTAGCTTCTCACTCTGTCGAGTCTCCTCTACATGCCTGCAGCTTCAGGGATGGGAAACTATTCTGTGCTGTGCATAAATAGCATATAAGGAGTTATATAATGAGTCTATAATAATTATAATTGGGTGTCATGGCAAAAATCTGTATATCATGATGTGTAAATATTTTCCCCTGAAGTTTCATTTCTGAAGGTGCTGCAATATTTAATGCAGAATGTTTTCACAATACTCATTGTGTAACATTTTACAAGATACACACGTTTCTGAACTTAATTTACTTTCTCTTCTGCACATCTCCTACAGTAGCTACTGTATAAGTAAAGTACACCCACCAACTAGAGGTCGTGACCCCATGTGGGTCAGCTTGATTTACAAAAAAAAAACTTGATCTCTTCTTTATGTTTTGATTGTTAATTTTACAATGTGTTATTGCAAATATCTAACAGGTATGAAATGATGAGCCTACTCGCATATCAGCACTTTTTGTTACTTTGGCCACCTAGTACACAACTTTAATCAACCTGTATCAATAATACATAGAAGTGTACTATAATTGAGACTTAATTTTCCCCTGGGATTGAGAGCATGATTTTGAATCTTATGCAATTTGGGTATTGCATCGTAAAAGCTCTTGAAACTAACTCGGTAATCCCTCATTGCACCATCAGTTATTCAATCCTTTCAGCTTGAAATGTGCTATTAAAAGGTTTTGTAACCAAATTTGCAGCTTGTACATTTTGTCTTTGCTCTACATTACTGTAATAAAATGTACTGTAGAGTGCAAAAGGTTAAGAAGTCACAAAATACACATTGTCTGTAGAGGTAAAGTATTTACAAATGATTGTAGTTAATGATACAGTATAATGATTTAACAATTATTTATTCAGTTCCTGTTCGTTCTCTAAGCCTCATGCTTCTTTTCCTTGCAGGTGTTCAATGCTAAAACTGCCGAGCTGCTTAGTCACCATCAAGTCGAAATTCAGCAAAGTTTCCCTAAAGAGGGGTGAGCACTCGCACACCAAAACTCACTACACCTACAGTACACTAGCGGCACAGCTCATATTGTATTAATTATTTCCATGCAGATACCATCATAACCATACCAAACCAGTGTTCAATCCTAAATGTATTTTCATTGAAGTAATTCTATTAATGTTTTAATCAAATAGCAGGTTATCTCAAAATCAACAGTCGCATCATTAAGTAGTATCTGTTTAACAGAGCACTCTCTCTGCAGATGGGTGGAAGAGGACCCGAAAGAGATTCTGCAGTCCGTGTACGAGTGTATGGACCGAACCTGTGAGAAACTGACGCAGCTCAACATTGACATCTCCAACATCAAAGGTGTATATTATTGTTGCTCATGTTGTTCCTATAGAACATTTTGATTGTGGATCCTATCTGAACAGGCGATTTTCAGCTTTAGTGTCATATGTGTCATTTACTCTGTTTGTCATACGTGTCACAGCCGATTGTCATTACTGTATGTCATACATTCAGAAACATTGTTGCATTGACACAGGCGTTCCTCGCCGAATTAAACATCTCTGCTTTTAAAGTGCAATGTGCCAGCTGCCATTATATTCCTAGAAAGATAGATCATCAGTAGGCAGTGTCATCATCAACTTTTATGTCATACTGTGCGGATGTCACAGCCGTTACGTTGGAGCGGAAATGGGTACGACAGGCCGAGCTCATAGCTACTGATACTCCGGATCAAACTACGAAGCGTCTATAACGACGGCGCACACTGTACGACAGGCAGAAGAAGCGGATTCTGAAACGTTGTACCAGTGTGAGGAGCAGCAGCTTGCTGACCGCACACTCCACTTGAAGGTTATATAGTAGCACGCAGCTGTCAAGATCTGCACGTGGGCGGAGGTGCGGGTAAACCTCATGTCACCTCGTGTCACCTCAAGTAACCTCTAGTTTCCAATATAAATATAGTTTCAAGCAGTGATGAACGGGTCCAAGCACCTGTGCCATCGCCACCCGGGCACACCAGAAAGACAGTGGGCACAGTGGACACGTGCATTTAAAGGGGACATACCAATACAATTACAATATAATTTTAGAATAGGGGGGGGGATTTATGATAAGGTCTCCAGGAAACTTGGATGCCGGGTGCCGGGTTTAGATTTTGCTCAGGCATTCTAGTGGCAACAGATTTCAACCTGTGTGCTAGTGCATGCTCGGATGCATGAACAAAATAAAATAAAATCCTTACAACACCATAGTGCTTTGGCCTAATCATTACTAAGTAACGTTTTGAGATACTGGATTTTTGATTTTCAGGATCTGGTATATAGATAGGATACTGGAGGATAATTGAAATTAAAACAGATAAGGCTTGACATATTTTTTTTTTGTTATGCGTTGTATAGTGTGTTTGAACTGTCCAAAATTCTCTAATTTTGTTTTGACTCAAATTAAGTATTTATCAGAATATTGCATATTTCCTGCCTAACCTGTATTGTTTCTTTATAATACTTTTCTTAGTTATACCACTTTATTCCAACTGTCTAGCTTTTTCCCCCTCATGTTTCATAAGCAATCTCTTGTAAATTTCCTTTAGCCATTGGAGTGACCAATCAGCGAGAAACCACACTGGTCTGGGACAAAGAAACGGGTGAGCCGCTGTACAATGCGATTGGTAAGTATACTCGGGTAACAAAATCAAACCGCTCGAATCATCTAAAAATAGCTAAGGATGATTGATTTGATGTGGTGCTGTGCAGGACACACTGATCTAAAGTACTGATTTTGTTCATTTGCGCAGTATGGCTGGACCTGCGCACACAGTCCACTGTGGAAAGACTCATCAACCACACGCCGGGCAGGAACAAAAACCACCTGAAGGTAAGACCAGCTCGAGGGTGATTAAGGTTTTGGAGTGAAAGCGTTGCTTTGAATCCTCATCTGTTTAAGGTGAGTGGATAGATGAGGCGGTCTGCTGTTGGTGGGTAGTCAAACAGCATTGTCGGTAATGGAGGAAAAATATTACTGGACAAAATCTGATTGTACAAGAGACATTCATTCATCGAGTGGAGATATCGAGCACAAGAGCACTGGGACATTTAACAATATGGATGGTCAATATTTACACTAATTGTTGGTCCCGGCTTGGGTGAAAGTAGGTCGGTACTGAACTGTCTGCAGTACCGAGGGCAGAGCAGCTGACTGCCAAAACTCACATCATGGAAGCACTTTCAGCAAGAAAACACATCGGATGCATGTTACTAGAAATAACTGGATAAATAACGAAACAAATCATAAACAGTTGATTATAGATGGTGTTTGTGGAACTGTTCAGCCCTGAAGTCATGCTGTTGTGATGAATATCAGTTTACTTCCGGACTTGAGATGCACCGTCCTGCCAATAGCCACGCTGATATCCAGCATGACAGCACTCCCTCCTATGTGATATAGCTTGAACATGCCACATACTCAGGCTTCATTTTGTGGATTTTCCCCTTTTATGACCTTTCTATAATAGAAGAATATTTAATTCATACTGTAGCTGAGGTTTTTTTGCTGTAGATAATACTGAGTTAGAGTAATATAAGCCAGGAAGCTTATAACTACAATTTGAAAGGTCCCAGGTTAAAATTCCCAAGTTGCCACTGTTGGGCCCTTGAGCAAGGCCCTTCATCCTCAACTGCTCAGATTTATAATGAGATAAAAAATTTTATTTATTTTTTTTAAAGCGCTCTGGATAAGGATGTCTGCCAAACGCCTAAATGCAAATGCAAATCATTAAGCACCATGTAAGGGGTGAGGTTTATTTGCTTATTCTTCTGTGTCTACCAACTGATGATACACTGTATAAATACGCTGAAATGTTTTATATAACCACAAGTCTACTCCGAATTAGGCTTTTGACTTCAGTGTTTGTTTTATAATGCCGACAACTATGTGACCAGTCGGGCTGGAAGGAACACACCTTGGAACCACAGAGCAGGAGGAAATTAAATGAAACGCTCTGAACCAATCACTTCTTAATTAGTCATCCAGCAACCATCCGGACCATTTAGGTTTTACTGTAATGAATGAAAGAAAAAAAGATCTTAGTAATTCCCATATAGACCGTTTCCCTGACAACAACAAAAAAAGAACTTGATAAGCAATATTCTTATAAACCTAAAAAATAAAAGCATCTACTGATTTAAAAAAAAAAAAAATTCAGAAAAAAGTGAAGGGTTGTCATGCCAAATCATGACATTGTTTTATTTATTATGTTCACTGCTCCTTATATAATACTGTTATTATACAAGTAATACTAATAAATACTGATAAATACTAATTCTGAGCCCGAGACTTTTGCTCATTACGGTACACTATAACTATGGTCTTATGACACCACAGAGAAGTGCATATCATTCTATCACTCTTCTTTCTACAGCACAAGACCGGTCTTCCCATCAGCACGTATTTCAGTGCTGTGAAGCTGCGCTGGTTAATGGACAACGTGGAGGAGGTACGCAAGGCCGTGCTCTCGCACACAGCCATGTTCGGGACCGTCGACTCCTGGCTCATATGGGTAAGTTACACTACACGTACACAACGGAGAACTTTTTTCTTTCTTTCTTTTTCAAGGTGCTTTACAAAATCGGGGTAGTAAAGAATCCGAAAATTCTAGTATGCTGAATTGAATTGCAACTATGGCTAAAATAAAAATAAATCAGTATTACTCTGTATTATAAACATTATTGAATATCACTCTTATTATAAAATCAACAGAAAACTGCACTTTAGAGCTCACAATTATGGATGATGCATAGAAATTTTTTAAATGTGATCTATTATGGGATTAGATGTTACACACTGTCGCCTTGCACCTTCAGGGTCTGGGTTCGATTCCTGCCTCGGGAATGTGTCCATGGAGTTTGCATGTTCTCCCCGTTCTTGTGGGTTTCTTCCAGGTTCTCCGGTTTCCTCCAACAGTCCAAAGACATGCACATAAGGCTAATCGGCGTCCCCAAATTGCCCATAGTGTTTGAATACGGAGGTTCTACATCAATCATAAATTTGGAATAAATACAGTGGTCACTGTTGGTCTCCATGGTCCCTAGTTTGGACTACAGAGGTTCATAGAAGGATGGATTGATGGTTATCTATTACTTGCATATTACACTATATAACATATCATACTGCTATTTTTCAGTGCCTAACCGGTGGGAAGAAAGGAGGCGTCCATGTTACAGATGTGACCAACGCGAGCAGGACCATGCTCTTCAATATACACACACTGGACTGGGATCCAGATCTCTGCAAGTAAGATATACAAACTCAAACTACAAACCGGAGCTGTGCTATTCGAACCGTTATGTCATTTACTTGACTGTTTGTTGGTCAATAAAATGAATGGAATCAGTGGTCCAGTTTTTGATTCAAAACTTATGACTGTTTCTGCAATACAACAATTTTTGAAGAGAATACTGACTGCTTCTCATGTTTTGTGAGAGTATTGATTTTTATTATTTATTTGAGTTTTTTTTGTGTGTGTGTGTGTGTACGGTTGGTACAACATCACCCCCTACTGGACTGTAGTGTGGACCAGAGGAGTGGCGGGAAAAAGAGAATCGCTTTGTATGAAATATTACGGATCCCCTAAAAGGGACATGAGTGAGGGGGAAAAATAACTAAAGGAAAAAAAATCTAAGGAAGATTTTTTTTAAAAAAACGGGACATGGGACGTAAAAAAATTACGGGCCATAGGAGGAAAAGAAATCGAGACCACGTGACTCATATTTCCGGCGCCAAAATACAGAAAGGGCACAAATGAGTACAAACTGAATGTCTTTATATTTTAGGCCAAGCTGAACGTAAAACTCAGAATTCTACTCAGTAATTTCCTCCATGTCTGTTTAACAACGCACTTACTCTAATCCGAATATTGTTATTATCTTTCTCCGTATGCTTCTTCTTTCTTTATTTTTTAGCGGTTGGCAGGCAGCTTTTAGGCGCATTACTGACTCTCGCTGGACTGGATTGGTATTGCACGGACAAGGATCACGCTTTTAGGAGCATTGCTGCCACCTGCTGGATTTATTCGGCAACGAGATCTCGAGAAGTTTTGCGAGATCTCGCGAACTTTTCGAACAACAACAAAAAAATTAGCTTAATTTTTCCCCCCACCCATATCATGTTTTTTTTTTTTGCCTCGCTTTTTTTTCCACTCATGTCCCTTTAGAGGCTCAGTAAAATATGACATTTAAAAAAGTTTACTATATTATTTCTTGGGGAAAATCTGATGATAAACATTGCTGCTATGCAATTAACACGAATCGAAAAGTGAAACCATCTACTTGTGAGTCACAGCTCTATTAAACACACCTTGTACTGTACATCCGTTACTGAATGCCACGTTTGTGTTTAAGCTCTAATCAAAAGTGAAGTCATTTTTACAGCTGAATGGTTCATTAAACAGGAATGTGTTTTGTTCCAGTTATTTCGGCATACCAATGGAGATCCTGCCAAAAGTGAGGAGTTCCTCAGAGATCTACGGTTTAATGGTAAGCGCCAATGACGTTTTACAGTGTGTCGTGCATAAGTATTTGCCCCCCTTCTTCTTCCTTTTTGAACATTCCCTCTTTTGTAGCGTTTTAAACCTGGAACTTAAATTGATTCCGTTGTGTGGAAATTGTCATGTCATGAGTCTACATGCATCTTGGAGTGCGATGAAAGTTGTGATTTCATACAGTAAGTGTTCACACTCCCAGTTGAGCAGTAGCACATTTACTGTATATAGTTCTGCCGTGTAGATTCATGACATAGAATCCCATCGAAATCAGTGTCTTTCCAGGTTGTAGTTCAAAGGGGGTGAATACTTATGCAAGCAACGTAAAACAATCACTTTGGTCCTTTTATATACAAAAGAAAGAAAAAAAAAGATTTCCAGTATTTAATATACGACTACCATGTCCCGTGTAGAATAAATGTTTTTATTTTATTTTTTTCTTTTAAAATCAAATCAAACCTTTTTGTCTTATCATCTCTTTGGGCTTTCTGATAGAAAATCAGTTCTAGTCTGGTGAGTAGGTCTTGACTAATATTATTGACGTTGTCATTTCTGGGCCAATTGAGTCTCTCTTTCCTTCCCCTGGTTGGCTTTGATCTCCTTTTTATCCCATTCCATCTATCAGTGCATTTCCAACATGAAAACCACAGCCATCTGATTGTCTGAGCAGAGCTCAGCTGCAGGACGGCCCGGTAGTCAACCAGAATGTAGTAAAAGCAACACTTGGTTTCGTTATTTATACTAGTACAGTTCTGGTCAAAATGATTTGCAGAAATAATGCGAAAAAAATTGTGAGAAATTTTCTGTATAAACATGATGTGTTCATGTGTCTTTAAAGGTCCCATATTTTACGATTTTTAACAAGCTAACCTACAGTACAGTAGGTCTCCGAGCTATCCCAAAGTGAGTCTGTTAATGCTCCAATGCTCAGATGATGCATTTTTTTTGTCGTAACTCAATCCCAGAGCTGAGAAACAAGACGGGGGGAGGGACTTTTCTTATATGAGGTCACATTAAAGGGGAATTGTTTAATCCTGAGCCAATACAAATATGAAAATGAAAAAAAAAAGTATAAAAAGCAGGGAATATTCTTTCCCTCTTTTTTTTATTTGTTCATACAAACACACTAGAGACTCAGCCGGATGTCTAAATATGACAAAGAGAAGTTCGCAAAATAGGTGTCCTTTAATGCATACAGATGTTTATGCATGTTTCTTTTTTGTAAGTAATAAAAATATATACATAATCAGTCATGAATAATCGAGAAAGCTTTAAAACCATTTCCAACGGACGGTGCTGTTAAAAACCATCAATTTATTATACATGATATTATACTGTACATGCATGATGGCTGTTTGGCTAAATATACTGTATTTATCCTGTGGGGGGGGGAAGTGCTTTTCTTAAAGCAGAAAACTACTGGATGTCTCCCGGTTTGAGAATTGAACCCGGGTTCGTTGTAAAAATGTCCAAATGCCATCTTCTTGGTCTTTCATTTTGAACATCCTGTTCAACAATTCTGAAAATAAATAAATAAATAAATAAAAATAAGGATATTACAGTATACAACACATCTGACAGTAATATTGACCAGAACTGTAAACTCTTCATCGCTGTCACTCCCAGGCTTTTATACATTACTAGACACTGCATTTTGTTTCTAGTTTGGCCGTTTGTTGGAAATGTACTGGATGACCTCCTTGGTTATAAACGGCACACTGGCTGGATGCCATGAGCTGACCTCATGTGTTCTGTGCCACCTTTATCCAATGCTGTGTTTCTAAAGAGCACTAGGGGGGGTTTTGTTGCTTCTTCCAGGGCACTTTCTGAACTGCGACTCTCTCCTCCATGTCTTTGCATGCTCACTTCTTTAAAAAAAAAAAAAAAAAGTGAATAAGGGACTGGTAGACACGGCATGTCACAGAGTAGTTCATGTACAGAAGTTTTTCACAGATGTTTAATTGTGTACTCTTCTTGGAGACAGAAATGAGATGAACTAAAAGGTAATCGTCTCATATTTTTTTTCTTTCTTTTTCTTTCACAGAAATCTGGTCCTCTTACCGGTGTTCCAATATCAGGGGTAACTTGCACCTCCTTATTAAACCAAATCATTTTAATATAGACAATACTTTATTAAAGCTGTGTAATAGCATTCTGAAATACTCGCGTTCTTCCGCTGCAGTGTCTAGGGGACCAGTCTGCCGCACTTGTGGGACAGATGTGCTTTCAGGACGGCCAAGCCAAAAACACGTACGCAAATACGTTTTTATTTGTCTTTAACACGATGGTGAATGGTGAAAGGATGATCACTCATTTCAACAGTAGAGCTGCATACATTATTGAATCGCAGGCTTTCTAAGTGTGTCTGACAGGAGATCTACCTTATTTCTTCATCTCTTTTTTTTATCCTTTTACTGTTTGGTTGAATTGAAAAAGTTGTTCTAGCACAAGTGGAGACTACCAACAGATTCAAAAATGTATTATACAGGGGTTCGACAACGCCTGGTTTTAGACCACAATAGTTCATTAGTATGGTGTAGGGGCTCCTTTTGCGGCCAATACAGCATCAATTCCCATCAATGGGAATGACCGATACAAGTCCTGCACAGTGGCCAGAGGGATTCTGAGCCATTCGCCTTGCAGAATAGTGTTCAGGTCACTCCGTGATGCTGGTGGAGGAAAATGTTTCCTGACTCGCTCCTCCAAAACACCCAAGTGGCTCAATAATATTTAGATTTGGTGACTGTGCAGGCCATGGGAGATGTTCAACTTCACTTTCATGTTCATCAAACCATGGGAGACTGTGTGTATCGGTGCATTATCATCCTGATACACAGCACCGTCTTCAGGATGCAATGTTTGAACCATTGGGTGCACATGGTCCGGTAGTCCTTGGCAGTGACGCGCCCATCTATTGGGTCTAGTGAATGCCATGATATTGCAGCCCAAACCATCACTGATCCACCCCCATGCTTCTTTCTGGGAATGCAACAGTCTGGGTGGTACGCTGCTTTGGGGCTTCTCCACACTGTAACTCTCCCAGATGTGGGAAAGACAGTGAAGGTGGACTCACATGTTTCACATTGTCCACAGCACAAGATTTTTGGCATTGGCAGGAGTGACCAAAGGTTTGGCTATAGCAGCCCGGCCATGTACATTGACCCTATGGAGCTCCTGATGAACAGTTTTGGTGGAAACAGGAGAGTTGAGGTGCACATTTACTTCTACAGTGAGTTGGGCAGCTGTGGTTTTATGTTTGTTGGATACAATTCGGGTTGATTAGCACCCGGACATCCCTTTCAGACAGCTTCCTCTTGCGTCCACAGTTACTCCTGTTGGATGTGGTTTCGTCCTTCTTGGTGGTATGCTGACATTACCCTGGATACCGTGGCTCTTGATGCATCACAAAGACTTGCTGTCTTGGTCACAGATGCGCACCAACAACTTGTCCTCTTTTGAACTCTGATATGTCACCCATGATGTTTTGTGCATTGCAATATTTTATTTACAACTCTGCTAATTAAACCTTCACACTCTGGTGGAATGTGCAAGCAATGAAGATTGGCCACCAGGCCGGTCAAATTTAGCCATGAAACCTCCAACACTAAATTGGTCAGTGTTTCAGATTCATTGTCCAACTACCTGTTGCTCATTAATACAAGGGTGAATCAAAAATGATCCACACTCTGGCTGTTTTTCAACATAATCTCATCAGTAGTGTGTCTTCGTCCTCGTTGGCCTGCTTTCAGGGAACCAAACAGGTGAAAGTCTAATGGAACAACAGAATGTTTTTTTTTAAGCCCGATTTTCTCTCTAATTTAGTCGTATCCAATTCCTCCCGGTCACTAGGGGGCTCCACATTGAGGCTACTACTACCACTCAGTCAAGAGGTCCGAAGACTATCACGTGTTTCCTCCGAACCACTTGACGCCAGCCGACCGCATCTTTTTGAACTGCTCGCTCACGCGCCATTGGGGGCGGAGTAACACACTCGGAGCTCACAGGTGCCCCTCATTGGCTGATTAATGTTTGAGCACTAAGTACCTCTCATCCCTCCCCTCTGAGAGAGCTCGGCCAATCAGACCTCCGGCTGCAAGAGGTTACAGCATCACCCGGAATCGAACTTTACCACTGCGCCACTCGGAGACTCTAGAAGTTTTAAATATAACCGGAGTGCGGATCTTTTTGGAGATTCCTGCTCACCATTCCTTCTTTAATTACTTGTTAACGAATGTAACTATAACAAATTAATAAGCGAATCTCATCGTTCCTCTTTCAGTTACGGCACTGGCTGTTTCCTGCTCAGAAACACAGGCACAAAGGTACAGTATCCCTCATGCACTGCTTCTTATTAATGATTGTATACACACGTAGTGTATGTGTTTCTGTCTAAGCTCAATGTCTTACTTTATTCTGCAGCCGGTAATGTCAGATCACGGCCTTCTAACCACAGTAGCTTATAAACTGGGTCGAGACCAGCCGGCCTGCTACGCGTTAGAGGTAACGTTATATAATGCTTGTCTCTCAATAATAATAATAATAATAATAATAATAATAATAATAATATCTTTAATGCTTCTTTAATTGAGGTGAATGAAAGTGTATGCTTCATTGTACATGTTTGTAAATGATTCTTTTTTAGGGTTCGGTTGCCATAGCAGGGGCGCTGGTGCGCTGGTTGAAGGATAACCTCGGGATCATCGAAAGTTCAACAGAGCTCGGTAAGTTCATAAAAATAGACAGAAACCCTGGACACGATAAACACCATCTTCTGACTTCGGGCAAATCTCAAAACTGCAGAAATCTCATTTTGCCGGCAGACGGTTCGCATTATCAGAGCGCTGTAACTACAGATGTTGTACCCCATGATAGAACGACGTTCCTTTTCTCACACAGAGAAGCTGGCCGCTGGAGTTGGGACGTCATACGGCTGCTACTTCGTTCCTGCGTTTTCAGGTCTCTACGCCCCCTACTGGGAACCGAGCGCTAGAGGGCAAGTGGTTGAACGTCTTTAATGCAGAAATCATGAGAAAATAATAATAATACAGTATGCACTGGAAATCTGTTACTCCAGGCTTATGTTATTATTATTATTATTATTATTTATTTTATATATTTTTTTTACGTTTAAAGGAATTTTCTGATTTACTACTGTTTCAAACAGGATCATCTGCGGGTTAACTCAGTTCACGAACAGGAGTCACCTGGCCTTCGCTGCCCTGGAAGCGGTCTGTTTTCAGACAAGAGAGGTAAAACGTCTATGTGTGTTAAAAATAAATATATATATATATATATATATATAGTCCTGTTGTCTTTTACGCATGGATCCATGAGCCATTCAGTTCTTCATCTTTTGCGGTGCAGATCCTGGATGCGATGAATCAGGACAGTGGGATTCCTCTGACTCAGCTCCAGGTGGATGGTGGTATGACCTTGAACAGACTCCTCATGCAGCTCCAGGCTGATATTCTCTGCATTCCAGTGGGTAAGTCGTGTAACCGAGAGCTCCCTTGTGAGGTTTCTGTTTCGTGGTCGGCTTTGAAATGCTTCGTGGCGAGGGGGAAATCCGGGATGAGTGCACCGATTACTAAGCCTTAATAATAATAATGTGGAAAGCCGAAATAGCCTAAATCAGTCAGCGATACGCTAAGCCTTTTACACTGATTACTGGAAAAATGATCAGAGCGTGGCATAAAGCGCTGACTGGAATTTCCCCAGGTGGATCAGATGCATAATGATAAAATGATTCATTTATTTAATTTACGTCGTCATCTTTGTTGCTTCATGTCCTTTAATCGTACGGAACCGAAATTCCAGTTGTGTGTGCATGATACTTACATGTTTTCCTACTTTAGCAAAAAAAACATGCTTTGCTTTTTTTCTGATATTTTGCCATTAATGAATGAATCAAGTCAGCCATGATGTTTTTTCAGTATAGAGATTTTAATCTAATTCTCCGAATCCGTGCGTTTGCACAGTGAAGCCGTCCATGCCGGAGACGACAGCCCTGGGAGCGGCCATGGCAGCGGGAGCAGCCGAGGGAGTCCGAGTGTGGAGTTTGAATCTCGAGGACCTCACCGAGGTCACCTCTGAGAAATTCGAACCCCAGATCAACCCGGAGGGTAAGAAGGCTTCAGCGAGCTTAACAGCAGTAAGAACTGTTGTTCGTTCGCTAGTTCTGTGGAAAAGAATAACATATGTAATGCAGGTGAATTTAGGTAAGAAAGCATTTAAATCGGTGTGAAACCAAAGACAAACCAAATGCATACACCTGATCGAGCGATTAGATTAATACAGAAGTAGGAAATTTTATGGTCAGTTTTCAATTATGAAGTGTTTGCTAGACCATAACAAGGCAGCTTTATGCATTAGTGATGTGTGTTTTCTATATTTATTTTATGATCAGGCTTACTTTAATGTATTGTACGATTAATCAATTCTTCAACTAATCAATCTTTTGTTGATCGGTTCAGTTAGTTACATCAGTTTTTGATTCATAATCGAGTCACACTTTTTAAATTCTTATGTAAAATTTTTTATTGTAAATTCTCAAAAACTCCTTAAAAATACACTTCTGTCTCTGAACCGCTGCATTTTTCCCAAAAATATTCGCTTTTCCCTTTTACTTACTGCATTAGCGCTATCAAATCAAGTAGGATGAAATGGACCTTCCAGCTACTGTACGTTTTGTTACATTAGCTCTAGTGTATTGTACAGCATGTGAGGTGTTCAAGTCAAACCGGGACTTTTGATTGCGTAGAACTATCCATCAAAAATTTGGGATCACTTACAAATCCCTGTACAAAAACAAAAGGAATTTGTAGTTTTCTACATTCTACAACGATTTCAGAACTACGGAATTATGTCATTATGTAACAACAACAACAGTCTGTTGTTATTTTAAGACACGGCGATCAGCCTTTCTGGAACAGTTCTTGCAGCAGCAGTATTGTCAAGTGCATTTGCAAAACCCATCCAGCCCCCTGATGAAACTGGATCCCATGAACACCGTGCCAGGAAAGCAAGACCAGAACTTAACTCTGCTGCAGAAGAGAAGTTCATTTATAGTCACCAGCCTCAGAAATCACCCATTAGGAAACGGCACCATTATGAAGGAACTACAGAGCTTAAGTAGCAGATACATCTCGATATCAACTGTTGAAAGGAGATTATTGTATATTTTGGATAAACGCCTTCAGAATCACTTCAAAAGTGATCCCAAACTCCCTTTATTTCTCTGTATAATCCTCCGCCACGCTTAATGCACTCACCCCAACATTTCACCAGTGCTTGGACACCATCAAGGTTTCTCAGTATTGATTGTCAGCCTGATTTTCATCTATGTTAAGGGTAGCTCAGGGGTTAAGGCATTAGGCTACAGTTCGGAAGGTCCCAGGTTCAAATCCCACAAACACCAAGTTGTCCTTGTTGGGCCCTTGAGCGAGGCCCTTAACCCTCAACTGCTCAGATGTATAATGAGATAAAAATGTAAGTCACTCTGAATAAGGACGTCGGCCAAATGCCTGTCAGGTTTTTTGTTTTTCTTGGTTTGACTTTGGCCGCCTCTTTGTAATTTGTTTGTGAAATCGGGGTGATTTGTATGTATTTATTTATTTTTTTCGTCTCTCTTTCTACATAGAGAGTGAGTTCCGCTATGCTCGTTGGAAGAAGGCGGTCCAGAGAGCCATGAACTGGGAGACTACAGAGCCAGTCTGCAATGGAAATGGTTTGTGCCTCGACCTTTGTGCTCCCATGTTCAATTCAGCATACGGGGAGGGAATAGCAGGATGTCCACATCGTCCAAAAACGGGAACTGTGTCACATTGACTGACAGGAAAAAAAAAAAAACATCTGCACATCTGAAGTTAAATAACAGTAACTCACTTTAGATAACCCGCATGGGAGGTTGCAGTCCTTTTTAAAGTCACATGTCTCTAATGGTGTTACTGTATGTTTATTAAGTTGAATAACCAAGTAACTTGATAGAAAGACACATCTGGAAACACACATCTGCAATTAAGTCTTGACCGTATTACCTAATATCTAGGAGAATAAAGCATCATAATAAGCAAAACATTTTTATAGTTTAGAAACACCAACCAAAAAAAAAAATGTTTTTCACAATAAATATACACAATAAGGCAATGTCGCAGAGAGGAGCATGCAGAAATGTCACAGATGTTACTTGATCCCACCAGATCAGTGGTTGCTCACATGTCTCCTTTCTCTCTTTCTGATGTTGCATGAATGGAACCCGGGTTTCGGACAATCTCCAGAGGAATCTAGTTTCTTCAGTAGTGTTCCCCTGGGCTTTTTCATTCTGGGTAGCATGTGTATGTTAATCGGAGCAAAATACATTGCAGGTCAGTGTGTGTGTGTGTGTTTGATTGACGCAGAGAATGAACCATCCTTTGTGCATGCATGTGTGCTTATGCTGCTTCATACTAAAGCTTGTACTGTAACTCCAGAAAGAAACCTAGGAAACTAGGAAAACACGCTCTCTACTGTAGCACACACTTGCCTTGTGAAAGACTTTGAGTTCTGTACTGTATGTGCAGGTGTTTTTCAGATCGTTCACCGTACCTGTGAACTAGCTCGTTAAATGTATAATGCCGTTTAGAGTAGATGCGTCACTCGTTGGTGAGAGAAATTATTCAAAAGTAAACATGAACATCAAAGCATCTGTGATTCATTTGTGTAGTTTGAACAAGATGGAGGTCGGGTAATGAGGTAATTACGTGTTACAGTACTATGTAAGACAATGTTTCTTTGATCAATTTCAGACTACAGAACCCAAAGAAAAAATAACTGAGATTAACTATTAAAAAAAAAAAAAAAAGTTATTCCTTGTGTAATAGTCGAATCAAGCATCATCTGCATACATGAAATATAAGATACATGAGATTTTGTTGAAATCTGACACAAACCTCTAAAAGACTTATTTTTTACAGGTGCAGCTCAAAGGCGGTTTTGGTCTAGTCATAATAAAATGTAAAAAGTAGATCACCTACAAACGAGTGCTCCCTAAGAAAAGCTTGTTTAAAGGTTTTGGCTCTGGATAGTACAAGTTATTTCATAATTGCTTATGATGCAAAAGTATAGAAAAATGGCTGTTAATCCACTCAAACTTTGCTTTTGTGACACTGATATTTTATGGGGATATTATGAAGGTGCGTATTTTCATTGAGAAAATGAGTGCAATTTTGTTCACAAAAGTGTGTATATATGTGTGTATAT
>QMIH01000170.1:375151-444061 GCA_003987875.1 Clarias batrachus
AATGTGTGAATTAAGATGAATATATATATATATATATATAAAAATTTTTTTTTTTTTTTTTTTTTTTTTCCTAACTGGTCCAATAAATAACAGTGCACTGGGAAGCCCTAGAAAGTTTTAGAATTCATTGAAAAGGTTGCATTTGCAAATAATAATCTTGAATATTTTATTCAAGATTTCTAGATTTTCTAGAGTAATTATTTCTCTATACAGTCCCCTGCTACACTAAGAAAGCATTTTTCCCAGCATGCCACTAGTGCCTGTATACCATCAAGGTGTAGAAAGTTTTGTCACAACATCTTAAGATCTAAAGCATGCTGGCCTCCCAAGAAATTCTTTAATTGCCCCAAAGGCGTTCCGTTATTGCAGGACAATGTATGATATCATTCTGGATGCCGCACCACTTGGGCATTACAGAGACTTTGCTGTGGGTTATTGCATTAATGGTTATTACTCGGCTAGGATGAGTGCATTAGTGTAGCAGTGGATATTAGAGAAAGAAAGGTAGTTTTTACTCTCATTACTGTATTCTGTTATTTTGCACAATCAAAAGTCTCGGTTTGACTTGAACACCCCTTGTAATGAGAAGATGATGGGAGACATTACGGGGCTGCTTCATGAAAGTGATGTAAAATACCATATACCGGTGATAATATCATAAATCTCGAATGCTTGTTTTAAATCATTTTGGATATTTTGTGTAATAACAAATATGTATTCATTTAGATTCTGTATATATATATATATATATATATATATCAAATTGTGTCACAAAAGAAATGTTTGAATATTAGCCATTTACTACCTAGGAACAAAATTGTTATACATACTGTAGTGTTATAATAGTTTTCATTTTCTATATGCCTTGGAGCTTACATACTGTAGTATTGCTGATAAATCTTGTGAAAAAAAATGCACCAAAAAGGTTCCAAATATTTGTTTTAGGATGCTGCTTTATATCGCCACAAAGCACTTCTTTCTTATTCTTCACTAAACTGTTATTTTTTAAACTAATATTATTTTTCATCTTTTTTTTTTTTAACAGGTTTCAAGTAGACTTCTTGAATCCACTACAATGTTGAATAATGACAGTAGATATGAATGAAGGATATTAGGTACCTCCACTAGTGTCGTCACGCTCCTCCAAGAGATGTGGGACAACTGAATCACCTCTATCTGACCTCTAAACAATCAACGAAGGTTGTTTTTATACTTTTGGTACATGGCCGCCATGGCATGCAAGCTGCAAGTTGGTGACAAACTGATTCTGTGAAGAAGAAAAAAACTAACAAAAACACTTGATTGAAATTGTGAAGCACTGTTGTACTCATGAAGAAACAGCTGGCAGCGTTCCTGAGCAACATCGCCTGTCCCAAGCTGGTTGCTATAGCTCCTTCATTTTCTTTATGTAGATGATGAAATCTTTTTACATGGACCACTGTGTGTTTTGGCGTACTGTATTCTAAATTCCACCAACTTTTAATTGTGCCACATCTTATTTCGCGTCATCATATCCTATCATACCATGTGTTAGAAAGTGCCGATGGTAGTTTTCCAGAGTATTTCTTCTAAAGAACGGTGGAAATTATGGAAGAAGCACTGAGCTACAAATCCTGGCACGCACTGATGAATGAGGCCTGTGAACGGTTTTACTTTCACAGTCTTCCATATGGTTGTTGAACAAAACTGTGCATTACTCCTCTGTTACTGTGAGACCCCACAACCCAGAATACTGTGCATCCCAAGGTAGAAAAAAGTTTATACAGTCCACATCCTACTACAAACACTAGAACTCCAAAAGACTTCTTGATAATCACAGTGTCTGAAGATGTCTCTGACCTAGGGACTTTTCTATCATATACAGTACCTCGCTTGTCATATGCTGTAATACATGTAATCAGGTGTAATATTCTCTTGCCGAGAATATTGACTGAAAGCAGAAAGCTTGCTTTTAAAAATAACATTCGAGTCATGGTGAAATAAAAGCACTTAATGTTTGTCATCTAACTAGAGGTCATATTTGTTTTGTCCTTTGCTAATCTGGAGTGGGATTTTAATCATTATTTAGCTACCTCCTGGGTTATTGGCTAACTATGAACTAGGCTTCCATACAGTAGAATAATAATAATTAAAACATCATGATGGTTTCCAACAAAAATACTTTTGAGCATCAATGACATGTTTAAAATCTGACGTAGGCTTAAATGGTACTCTTTTGGTTAAAAGTGAAGTTTACAAATACAACTGTGTTAAATGAAAATGAATATTGCAATGCCATTTGTGCCTCTAGTAAATTCAGTTATGTTGGTAGGACCTCTTAAGCGCTTTGCGAAAACTGAAAATCTAAACCTACATTGGCTTTTATAAAGGATTACTGCACCTGGTATCAGTTGCCATAAAGGTGGCTCACAGTTTTTATGTCATTTGACATGACATCTCCTCCCCCCCCAAAGTGGCCTGTCGGTCCATCAATCTGTCTCTCTTTAATTAGCGGTCCCTGAGCTGTGTATGTAGAAGAGTGTGGATAGCACTTTCCTTGGGAGAGTGGAACAAGCTAATGTTGGTCATCACCCTACCTGATTTGTAGCAGTTTTAGGATAGGATAATAGACTGGCTGGTGGATTGAAATGGACTAGTGAGCACAAACAAACAAACAAAAAAAGAAATGTAAAAAGTCAGCCAACATTATGCACTAGCCTAACATAACTTTGGCCCAAAAGTGAAATAACTGTTTTGCGTCAGTTTGTGTTATCAGCTTAAAATCATTGATGTTATCTCATTTGTCATAAACTGCATATATTCAATAGGTGTCATTTACTTCTGCTGTTCTTAAGTATTAATGTATTTTTTTCCATCTGTTTCCTCTGTATTTTAGGTCTAAACAGGGCAAATTAATTCTGCCACTAAAGTTCAATATTTATTTTTTCAGATAACCATTAGTTAAATATTACGATGTGATGTTAAGCCCTGATATTTAAGTTATTTTGTCATTAATGAAGAATTCGTATTTTTGATTGTCTTTGATTAAAGCATTATCGAGGCCAAAAGCTAATGAACTTAATATCAGTATATGAAATGCCATCAAGCAGTCCGTTTTATACAGAGCCATGAAGTTAAGTGTCAGCAACATGCTTTTCTTTCCTTTTCTTTCTTTTTTTTTTCCTTTTTGTAAATTTGTAATGGGGACTTTTTAAACATTTGTGTGTTTAACAGGAATTTCTAATATATTCATGTGTATTTTTTTTTTTTTTTATGTACTTGAATTTTGAATTGACCCATACACTGTTCTAGCACTTTCTGTACCAGTGGTCAGTGTTACTGAGGTATTTTGTCTCAAATCATGCCCTTTGTGGCACTTTCCAAACAAGTAGTGCGTGCAGACTTGCAAATGAAACAAATGTAGTGCATCATTAATGCTTGATGTACTAGCATGTATAACTTAGAACTTTTGGCTTTACTTTTCTACATTAGTATATCAGCGAGCGACGATACGTTTAAATTTTTAGGGTTTTTAAAAATGCTTTTTGCTGTGAACGGTTTCCTCATGCAGGTCAGTGATATTAAGTGATCTGTCTTAATAAATACTGTTAATTAAAACACTTCAAATTGATGCTATGCTTCAACTTGGTACACATGCGTAGTGTATAGTCTAAGATTATAGTGCACAGTGCAGGATTTGAGAGACTTTTTTATGGGTTTGATTGATTGATTTTTTGTTTGTTGCAAGAATATTTTTCTTATGTTGGTACAAATGCATTTTTTGTACATTTGGCTTAAAATTCCCTCATATGTACAAATCTTTTGCTGCACATTAAACTTGTGGACTTGGTTAATAATCTTTCACCTTGGAGTCTTTATTTTAGACTTTTGGATTATTTAAAATTCTACCAGAAATATTATTATTCACTACCTGTTATTTATAAGTGAACCAAACCAAAAATATCCTAATCATATTGCTAAAGATCGTCTTTCAAAGTGAAATTGTAAATGTCGTTCAATTCTCTTAAATGTTTGTCTTGATTTTCTGATAATTCAAGTATCTTCTACAAACGCTGATACCACTTTTACTGTCACATAATTATGTTTACCAATTCATGTGATTTTTATTTATTTATTTTTATAACAGTACATGATATTTCAGAGTTTACTTACCAGAATGTACTTATGAAACTCCAAAAAAAAGCATTGGTTCAAGACTTTTATCCTGTAGGCTCCAGTTGCAAACTCTATTTACAGACACTCATTGAATGCTTTATTTGGAGCTCTGTAGTAATACTGGGTAGGCCCTCACTTTGCTCTCAAAAGGATTTCACAAGATGTTGGAAACGTTCCTTTGAGATTCTGGTTCATGTTAACATCACACAAGGTTGAGACAACTTAATTAAAACTTTGTTATATAGTGCATTATCATGCTAGACATAGCCTCAAGAAGATGAGTAACTTTGTTCATGAAGGAATGCGTAAGCATTGGGTTCAATAGGATTCCTACAAACAATTTTGTACCTGAACCTCCAATAATTGAAGTGAACTCCATATAACGTAAGCACCTCTCCTGTTATATTGAACCTTCAACCTTCTAACAAACAGTATGGTTGCAGATCAATTCCTGCCATCTGACAACCTAAATAAGGATGAGTTCCCTGTTGAGTCTGGTTCCTCTCAAGGTATCTTCCATTTTCTATCTCAGGGAATTTTTCCTATCCACCATCACACCTCGGCTTGCTCATCTTCACCATTTTTCCTTCCTTGGATAATTTTGGTATGTCCTGACCACTGCAGGGTGGAAACACCCCATAAGAGCTGCAGTTTTGGAGTTGTTCTGATCGAATCCTCTAGCCAATACATTTTGGCCTTTCTCACAGTAGATATATTTTCAATATCTCGATACAATGGTGGATTGAAGTGGGTGGGATATACTGTATGAGGCAACAACGGAACCATTTTTCCTGATGTTCATGTGTTGGAAGCTGAAAAATGGGATTTGAGTGACTTTGACAAGGGTCAAATTGTGATGGCTAGAGGTTTGGACCAACACTAAAGATGTTGTGGGATATTTTTGGTCTGCGGTGGTCAGGACATACCAAAAGTGATCCGAGGAAGGAAAACCGGTGAACTAACGACACGGTCATGGGTGGCCAAGCCTTACTGATGCACATGGAGAGCCAAGGCTCGTGTTGTCCTATCCAATAGAAGCGCTAGTGTAGATCAGATCAGATCAAATGGAAAGGTCAGTGCTGGTTGTGATAGAAAGGTGTCAGAACACACAGTGTATCACTGTTATGTGGTGGCAGGTGGTCATAATGTTAAGGCGGATTAGTATAAAAGCCTATTTATTAATTCTGTTTGAATAGATTTACATTATAAAACAGCTTAACTTCACAATCCGAACACTGCACAGTTCACAAGCCAGTGTCTATATCTGGTGAAACTTTGCCAACACTTGGCTGTCGTTCATGCTTGCGAATCGGCTCAACTGATTCGTTCCGACGAGTCATTCAGCAAAAAAACCGAAAGGGTCTTCTTCGAGTTCCCGGGTCCCCTTAAACTTTTCACTAAAAACATGATGGCAGAGAGCTCTCAGTTCACCGAGGGAGACTACTATCAGGCGTATTTTGACCCAAGAGCCTACATTAATACTTATTATCGTCGTCCAGAAGATGAGAAGAAATATCCCGGTTCTGTTTTAGGCTGCCTGAGTAGGACTTTTTTGACTGGTAAGGTCATTCAGGAACAGTGTGTAACATTAACATATACCTTTAATACATTCGTGTCATCGGTCATGTTTACTGTATAGGATCAGGTGCTAAGCGCGTTCTTGTGTTCTCTCTCTCTCTCTCGTGCGTGCGCGCTCGCGCCTCTCAGGCCAGATCAAAGGGCGGAGGCTGATTGACGTGGGAAGCGGGCCGACTATTCACGCCGTCATCAGCGCGTGCGAGCACTTCGACGAGCTCGTGCTGTCCGATTTTATAGACAGGAATCGCGAAGAAATCGAGAAATGGTTAAAGAACGAAGAAGGGTGCTTCGACTGGAAGCCCATCATCGAATATGTGTGTAAACTGGATGGTAAAAGGTGAAAAAGACTGATAACTATATTAACGACAGCGTCATCACTAATATTTAACCATTTCCATTTAAATAATTGCATAGATTCATTCAGATATTTTGCATGCTTCTAAAAAGCTCAGCAACAAACAATGTGCTATTTAAAATTTTATATCAGCGATGTTTCCTAAAAAGAAAGCAACTTTTTTAAGAACTGGTGTGCCAAGAGAAAAGCAATATGAATTGGGGGGTGGGTGCGCTGGAGCCTATCCTAGGAGGCTTAGGGCACACCCTGGATGGGGTCCCAATCCATCACAAATACACACTTACTGACACTCTATGGGCAATTTGGGAACTACAATTAATCTTATTTGCATGTCTTTGGACTGTGGGAGGAAACAGAGGAAACCCACCAAACTCCATGCACACACACCCAGGGCGGGAATTGATCCCAGACTGTGGAGGTACAAGGCGACATGTGCTAACCACTACGCCACTTTGCTTCCGCTTTTTGCACATCCCACTCCAAATTTAGATTTAGTCAGGAATCCTGGGCTATAGGCAGCACTTGGCATCGCAGTTAGCACTGTGGCCTCGTAGGTCGAGGGTTTGCAGATTCCTGTGCATGGAGGGTTTTCTCCAGGTACTTCGGTTTCCTCCCACAGTCATGTACATTAGGTTACTTGCTGTACCCCTAGTGAGTGATAGTACCCAGGTATGGATTGGCACCATGTCTTGTTCCTTAAGTCTCCTGGAATAATCTCAGGGCCCTGCGACCCTGTATACAGAATAAGCGGTATAAAAGATGAATGAACATTTTCCAGTTCATTCCAAAAGTGTTCTGTGCAGGTTTCTCGAGTTCAATGCCTTCACAGATCTCACTGTTTACAGGACATGGCTGTCCAGTGTAGGGAAATTACAATATTGCAGCATACAGAGAGAATCTATACAATTGTGTTCTTTTCAGTTACTTTAAAAAGGGAGTTTGTAGTGGCCATAAAATTATCAGTTTATTTTTTTTCTCCAGATCATCTGATGTGGAAGCGAAACTCAGACAGCGGGTGAGACGAGTGTTGAAATGTAACGTATTCTCAGACAACATGTTCCATCCAGAGAGCATCGAACCGGCAGAGTGTGTGATGACATCCCTGTGTCTTGAGTCAGTGTGTAAAGACCTACCAACGTACAGGGATGCGCTCTGTAGAGTGGCGAACCTGGTTAGTCCAGGTGGGGTTCTGGTGATGATTGGGGTTTTAGGAGAGACCTTCTATTATATTGATAAAGTCCGCTTCTCTTGCCTGAAACTAAGCAAAGAAAATATTGAGGAGATTATCAGAAACCTGGGCTTCACTCTGCAGGAATTTGAGGTTTTTCACGAGAGCAACAAGATTGCAGATTATGAGGCTTTTTTCTTTCTCACTGCTCTGAAGCCTAACAAGTCTACTTAAGCACGTGCTAGCATAACAAACATAACATACATGAACAACAAACATTGCATAACAAACCAAACATTACTTAAACATACAAAACTATCATAAACGTTAACATAAAACAAAATACAAAACAAACATAATATACATAACAATAACAAACATCACACATAGAACAAACAGACATTACATAACAAGCCCAACATAACATAAACATACTATAACAACATAAACATTACATTACACAACATACCATAACACAAATGCTTTTACTTAAAAAATACAAACATAACCCCTTGTCTTATGGGCTTTCAGGAGTAGATTACTAGATTTCTGGCAAGTTTAGCTAGCTAACACAACCCCACCATCATTATACAGTATTACCTACCTGGTATTATTAAATAGCTGCTTTTCTTTGGTATGAAGATCAGCTGCAATACACTAGAGTTTGTTAGAGACTGCTATGAATGGACTACTAGTACTAAGCTTGTTTGTTTTTGGAGATAAAAGTGTGTATATATGTCTCATAGCAACATGTCCGTAAGCACATCTGATTGGTTAAAGAGCATGACTGATGCGGACTGACTCACGTGGGAAAAGAAAAGTATCTTGCATATACTGTATATGGATGGATGTATTTAAACGTACATATAGCATATATGTATACATGTGTGTGTGGCACCATGCAGTTCTTGGTTCAAGTTATTTCCCTGTATGGTCAGTTCTCCACTAAGAGAGACTCGGTCATCATATCTGCTTCTTCATCTTCTGAACCCATGATCTTCCTCAGAAAGGGAATCTGGTGTCGTCCTCTTCATCCCTCTCTGTTTGGACAGAGCCACGGTGTAGCCAATAGTGTACATGTTCCAGTCACAACTGGGGAAAAAATAATATTCATTTAATTAAAGTTTAACCACTGTTCATCAAGCAATGTGTTTTGTCTCAATCTACTTCCTTGGTATAACTTGCACAAGTTTAAAGTCTTTAAAGTCTTTCAGCTTCAAGGAGATAAGAGTGTAATGTATATGCTTGTGTGAGTGGATTTTTGGACTCACAGTTTGGAGAGGTCATCATGGTGTTTCTGACTGCTCTTTATCAGCTGCTGTATTGTCGGGAGTACTGCTGATGACCTGCCAATCAAATACACTGGTTAAATGTGAACAATCATTCATGGTGCCGACACGAAACGCATCATTTCACATTTTGCATAGTTAAGCAAAACAGATGCATTTGTCTTCTTCTGGTACTTAATTATGATTATATATGATTTATATAGCACCTTTAACAATGGTCTAAAAGTAGCTTCACAAAATTAAAAGAAGACTATGGAAATGTGTAGGAGAAAGTAAAAATGTGTATAGATGATAATGATCAGATTGTCCCAGATGAACAAGCCAAGGGCAACAGTGGCAAGGAAAAACTCCCTGAGATAGGAATAGAACAAAACCTTGAGAGGAACCAGACACAACAGGGAACCCATCCTCATTTGGGTGAAAATGGATAGCAGGGATTGATCTGTGTGTTAAACAGTTGGAGGTTCAATATAACTAAATGTCTAATATTTAATTATGCTGCTGAGGAATTTTTAACTGGTTAATTATTATTATTATTATTTTTACAGCCATAAACTTTTGATTACGTCCCTATTGACAATTTAAAAAAAAATTGTCTTCATACAAAGCTGTGCCATTCCTGGGGAACAGAAAAAGCCAAATCTAATCCTGTCGATGCTGACAACATTGTATGCCTATGAGACCTAGGGGAGGGTTAATGGTTGTTTCTTACAAGGGGATGTACTATAGAATCACCTTTTCTTATCAGATTTTTAATAGCAACAATGACACACTATATGCTTTTTTTTATTTTGGTAATAAATAACTCTAATTTAGGTTAACTGTGTGCATATATAATTGAACTACACTATGAGCTCTAGTACAGCACATCTGAAGTGAAATAACAGGACCTAAACAGTAACACACTTTAGATAACCCGCATGGGAGGTTGCAGTCCTTATAAAGTCACATATCTCTAATGGTGTTACTGTATGTTATTAAGTTAAATAACCAAATAACTTGATGGAAAGAAAGACACACACATCTGCAATTAAGTATTGACTGTATTACTTATTATCTAGGAAAATAAAGCATCATAATAAGCAAAAGAATTTTATATATAAGAAACACCAACCAAAAATATTTTTCACAATAAATATACACAATAAGGCAATGTCGCAGAGAGGAGCATGCAGAAATGTCACAGATGTTACTTGATCCCACCAGATCAGTGGTTGCTCACATGTCTCCTTTCTCTCTTTCTGATGTTGCCTGAATGGAACCCAGGTTTCGGACAATCTCCAGAGGAATCTAGTTTCTTCAGTAGTGTTCCCCTGGGCTTTTTCATTCTGGGTAGCATGTGTATGTTAATCGGAGCAAAATACATTGCAGGTCAGTGTGTGTGTGTGTGTGTGTTTGATTGACGCAGAGAATGAACCATTCTTTGTGCATGCATGTGTGCTTATGCTGCTTTGGACTAAAGCTCGTACTGTAACTCCAGAAAGAAACCTAGGAAACTAGGAAAACACGCTCCCTAGTGTGTAACACACATTTCACTTCTGAATGAGTTGTGCTGTACTGTATGTGCAGGTGTTTGTTTCAGATCGTTCACCGTTCTATCTAACGCCGTTTAGAGTAGATGCGTCACTTGTTGGTGAGAGAAATTATTCAAAAGTAAACATGAACATCAAAGCATCTGTGATTCATTGTGTAGTCTGAGAAGACGGAGGTCGGGTAATGACGTAATTACGTGTTCTGATGTCACATTTTCAAGATATGACACGGCATTAAAGGCATACTGTGTAGGACCTGAATGTTTCAGACTACAGAATGTTTCAGACTATTTTCAGACTAGCATCATCTGCATCCATGAAACATAAGATACATTAGAACTTGTTGAAATCTGACATAAACAAGCAAAAAATTTATTTCTACAGGTGCAGCTCCAAGGCGGTTTTGGTCTAGTCATAATAAAATGTAAAAAGTAAAACACCTACGAACAAGTGCTCCCTAAGAAAAGCTTGGAGTTCTGATAAGGCAGAAAAAAAACATTGTGATTTATTTAGACACATATTGTGATTTTGATTTAAACTGTAATATTTAATTATTAAATGTAGCATTTTATATTCAAATGTATTTATTTCAACGAATACCAAATGATTATACTGTACAAATTAACATCACATTACCATGATGATTGTCAATATTCAATTATCACCTGAAAAGTAAAAAAAAAAAAAAATCTTAAATTGCACCGCCAAGGTCCGGGTTCGATTCCCGGCCAGGCTCGATTCCCGTCTCTGTGTGCATGGAGTTTGCAGTCCAAAGACATGTAGGTTAGGCTAATTGACGTTCCCAAATTGCCTGTAGTGTGTGAATGAGTGAGTGTGTGTGTGCGCCCTGTGATGGATTGGCGCCCTGTCCTGGGTGTAATGCCATGTGCCCTAAGTCTCCTGGGATAGGCTCCTGGCCCCCCGTGACCCTGAATACAGGATTAAGCGGTATAGATGATGAGTGAGTGAGTGAGTGAGTGAGTGAGTGAGATTGCAGGCTTATGCAGTTCAATAATTGCGCAGATAACCAAGTTATAATAATTGCGCTTGTAACCAAATTAACTAAGGGGCCAGGGATTTGAACAACAACAAGAAAAAGTCTTTGAAATTTTATGCCTGTTAGTACTTTATTATTTTAATTTATTAAGGGCTTGATCAGTCATCAAAGGTGTAAAGGTCATGTAGTCATACTGTATATGTACACCACCCTGAAGGAAAACATTAACAAAGTAATATTTTATTTTTGACAACTAGTTAAAAAAAAAAGAAAAGAAAATGACATTACACATTTATAATAAAGATTTTGGCTCTGGATAGTACAAGTTATTTCATAATTGCTTATAATGCAAAAGTATAGAAAAATGCCTATTAATCCACTCAAACTTTGCTTTTGTGACACTGATATTTGGTAACCCAAGGTGCCTATTTTCATTGAGAAAATGAGTGAATTTGTTTCATTTTGTTCACAAAATCAGAAGAAAAAAAAATCTGGTCAATTTTAAAAAAACATTTTTTTTTTCCTGATCCAATAAATATCAGCACACTGGGAAGACATAGAAAGTTTTAGAATTCAGTGAAAAGGTTACATTTCAAAATAATGTATTTTATTCAAGTTTATCAAGTAAAAACATAACATCTTTACTGTTAACATGCTTTTTTTTCACTTTTCTTTTCTTCTTTTTCTTTTTTCTTTTTGTAAATTTGTAATGGGGACTTTTTAAACATTGTGTGTTTAACAGGAATTTCTAATATATTCATATGTATTTTTTTTATGTACTTGAATTTAAATACTTTGCGGCACTTTCCAAACAAGTAGTGCATGCAGACTTGCAAGTGAAACAAATATAGTGCATCATTAATGCTTGCTGTACTAGCATTTACAACTTGTAACTTTTGGCTTCACATTTTCTACATTAGTATATCAGTTTAGGTTTAAACTTTTAGGGTTTTGCTGTGAATGGTTTTCTCATGCAGGTCAGTGATATTAAGTGATCTGTCTAATAAATACTGTTAATTAAAACACTTCAAATTGATGCTATGCTTCAACTTGGTACACATGCATAGTGTATAGTCTAAGATTATAGTGCACAGTGCAGGATTTGAGAGACTTTTTTATGGGTTTGATTGATTGACTTTTTTGTTTGTTTGTTGCAAGAATATTTTTCTTATGTTGGTACAAATGCATATTTTGTACATTTGGCTTTCATTTAAATTTCCTCATATTTACATATCTTTTGCTGCACATTAAACTTGTGGACCTGGTTAATATTCCATCACTTTGGAGTCTTTATTTTAGACTTTTGAATTTAATTATTTTTTACATTCTACAAGAAATATAATTATTTACTACCTGTTATTTATAAGTGAGCCAAACCAAAAATACCGAAACCACATAGCTAAAGATTTTGTATGAAAGTGTAAATGTTGTTCAATTCTCTTAATTTTTTTAATTAATTTCTTACATATTTAAATTCTAATGTCTTAATTTTTCATTTAATTGTTAATTTAAATATCTTCTCCTACAAATGCTAATACCAATTTTATTGTTATGTAATTATGTTTACCAATTCATATTATTTTTATAATTTTTTTTAAACAGTACATCATATTTCAGATCTCACTTACCAGAATGTTCTTATGAAACTCCAAAAAAAAGCATTGGTTCAAGACTCTTATCCTGTAGGCTCCAGTTGCAAACCCTCTTTACATACATTCATTGAATGCTTTATTTGGAGCTCTGTAGTAATACTGGGTCGGGCCTCACTTTGCTCTCAAAATGATTCCACAAAATGTTGGAAACATTCCTTTGAGATTAACTGGTTCATGTTAACTGGCATGTTGATCACACCAGGTCGAGACAACTTAATTAAAACTTGTGATATGGCGCATTATCATGCTGGATGTAGCCTCAAGAAGATGAGTAACTCTGGGTTACTAGGGTTAGTAAACTGTTGACACATGGAATGATCCTGTGCACTGGACTACAAACTACTACAAAAAATCTTACAAACAACTTTGTACCTGACCCTCCAATAATAAAAGTGAACTCCATATAAATTAAACACCTCTCCTGTTACACTGAACTTTCAACCTAACAAACAGTATGGTTGCAGATCAATTCCTGCTATCTGACCACCTAAATGAGGATGAGTCCCATGTTTAGTCAGTTCCTCTCAAGGTATCTTCCTTTTGCCATCTCAGGAAGTTTCTCCTTGCCACCATTGCACCTCGGCTTGCTCGTCTTCACCATTTTTCCTTCCTTGGATCATTTTGGTGTGTCCTGATCACTGAGGCATGGGACCACCCCACAAGAGTTGCAGTTTTGGAGTTGTTCTGACCCAATCCTCTAACCAATACATTATGGTCCTTCTCACAGTAGACTCATTTTCAATATCTTGATACAATGGTGGATTGAAGTGAATGGGATATATGAGTCAGCAAAGGAACCATTCCTAAATGTTGATGTGTTGGAAGCTGAAAAATGGAATTTGAGTGACTTTGACAAGGGCCGAATTGTGATGGCTAAAGGTCTGGATCAGAGCAGCTCCAACAGTAAAGATGTTGTGGAATATTTGTGGCATATTTTTGGTGATCCGAGAAAGGAAAACTGGTGAACTAACGACACGGTCATGGTTGGCCAAGCCTACTGATGCACATGGAGAGCCAAGGCTGGCTCGTGTTTTCCGATCCAATAGACGCGCTAGTGTAGATCAGATTGATGAAAAGGTTAGTGCTGGTTGTGATACACTGTGTGTTCTGGCACCTTTCTATCACTGTAATGGTGGAACTTAATATTAGGTGATATTAGGTGATCATAATGTTAAGGCTGATTAGTATATAAGCCCATTTATTAATTCTGTTTGAATAGATTTACATTATAAAAAAGCTTAATTTCGATAACTTCTGGTGTATATATGGTGAAACTTTGGTGTCGTTCATGCTTGCGAATCGGCTCAGCTGATTCGTTCCGACGAGTCATTCAGTAAAAAACAAAACCGAAAGGGTCTTCCTCGAGTTTTCAGTTCCCCTTAAACTTTTCACTAAAACATGATGGCAGAGAGCTCTCCGTTCACCGAGGGAGACTACTATCAGGCGTGTTTTAACTCAAGAGCCTACATTAATAGTTTTTATCGTCGTCCTGAAGGTCACTCGGATGAGAAGGAATATCTCGGTTTGATTTTAGGCTGCCTGAGCAGGACTTTTTTGACTGGTAAGCTAATTCAGAACCAGTGTGTATTTAACACATAGTTTTATTACATTCGTGTCATCGGTCATGTTTACTGTATAGGATCAGGTGCTAAGCGCGTTCTTGTGTTGTCTCTCTCTCTCTCTCTCTCTCTCGTGCGTGCGCGCTCGCGCCTCTCAGGCCAGATCAAAGGGCGGAGGCTGATTGACGTGGGAAGCGGGCCGACTATTCACGCCGTCATCAGCGCGTGCGAGCACTTCGACGAGCTCGTGCTGTCCGATTTTGCAGACAGGAATCGCGAAGAAATCGAGAAATGGTTAAAGAACGAAGAAGGGTGCTTCGACTGGAAGCCCATCATCGAATATGTGTGTAAACTGGATGGTAAAAGGTGAAAAAGACTGATAATGAAACTGTATTAACGACAGCGTCATCACTAATATTTAACCATTTCCATTTAAACAATTGCATAGATTCATTCGGATATGTTTCATGCTACTAAAAAGCTCAGCAACACACCAGGTGGTATCGAAAATATAACAGGAAACTCCATGCACACACCCCCAAGGCAGGATTCAAACCCAGACTGTGGCGGTGCAAGGTGACAAGTGCTAACCACTACGCCACTTTGCGTCTGATCTCAAACCAAATTTCGATTCCTGGGACACAGGCAGCACTTGGCATAGCGGTTAGCACTGTGGCCTCGCACCTCCAGGGTCGAGGGTTTGCAGGTGTTACTTGTGCATGGAGGGTTTTCTCCAGGTACTTCGGTTTCCTCCCACAGTCATGTACAGTAGTTTAATTGTTGTTCCAAAATTACCCTTAGTGAGTGATGTCTTGTTCTTTAAGTCTCCTGGGATAGGCTCAGGGCTCCGCGACCCTGTATACAGGATAAGAGGTATTCATAAAGATGAATGAACACTCCATTTTCCACTTCATTCCAAAAGTGTTCTGTGCAGATTTCTCGAGTTCTTCTACTTCAGCCTGGGTAAACCATGCTTTCACAGATCTCACATGGTTGTCCAGTGAAGGGAAATTACAATATTGCAGCATACACGGAGAATCTATACAATTGTGTACTTTTCAGTTTTGTGCAACAGTTTGGGGAATTCTCTTATACAGTCATGTTAAATTGTTTTTTCTTTTCGTTATTTAATTTATGAGGGCTAGAATAACAACTTTGTGTCTCTTGCCAACTTATACAAACAAACAAATGACCACAACAAAACACTACAACTAGATAAGACATCAAGATAAGAGAAAAAAAGTATTCTCTATAATCCAATAACATGGTGAACCACTTGTAGAAACAATAACTTTAAGCAAATTTTTGCTGCAGTTTACCAACCTTTCATATTGTTTTACATCAGTTTTGGCCCACCCTTCTTTACCTAACTGCTTCTGTACAGTGACGTTTGAAGTTCAGCCTGTTTAGTTTTTTTCTAAACATAATTTGTCTCCTGATATGGCGCTTTAAAAGAAATGAGCAGCTATTCACCACATGAATTAGGGTTAAATAACTTGTTACAGCTGAACCATGATAATCAATGCAGTAATTATCCAGTGGAAGGCTTTTAACTATTTGCTTACTTAAATCCAGGCAGTGACCTATTTGGTGTATAATCATAAAAGTAAACTAATAATAAAATCAATTGATATTAACATACTAGTTACTTTAAAAAAGGTTGTTTATAGTGGCCATAAAATTATCAGTTTATTTTCTTTCTCCAGATCATCTGATGTGGAAGCGAAACTCAGACAGCGGGTGAGACGAGTGCTGAAATGTAACGTCCTCTCAGACAACATGTTCCATCCAGAGAGCATCGAACCCGCAGAGTGTGTGATGACATCCCTGTGTCTTGAGGCAGCATGTAAAGACCTACCAACGTACAGGGATGCGCTCTGTAGAGTGGCGAACCTGGTTAGTCCTGGTGGGGCTCTGGTGATGATTGGGGTTTTAGGAGAGACCTTTTATGATGTTGATAAAGTCCGCTTCTCTTGCCTGAAACTAAGCAAAGAAAATATTGAGGAGATTATCAGAAACCTAGGCTTCACTCTGCAGGAATTTGAGGTTTTTCCCGCAGAAGATCGCGAGAGCAACAAGGTTTCAGATTTTGAGGCTTTTTTCTTTCTCACCGCTCTGAAGCCTAACAAGTCTACTTAAGCATGTGCTAGCATACAGTAACAAACATAACATTCATGATCAACATAAACATTGCATAACAAAACAAACATTACATAAACATACAGAACTATCATAAACGTTAACAAAACAAACATTACAAACAGTACATAAACATAACATTAATAACAATCATAACAAACAACACACATAAAACAGGCATTACATAACAAACCCAACATAACATACATAAACAAACATAAATATACTATAAACACAACATAACAAATTATTATTATTATTATTTTTTCAATATTTAATTCAATATTCAATTATTTTTAGCCTGAACATAGCAAGCAAATCCAATAATGAGTGAACTAAAATGAATAACATACTGTATAATGATGTCAAAGTGTATATCCCGTGCACTTTAAGACATCTTCTAGTTCTTATATTAGATTTCAGGAAAAAAATCTAACATTCATCACATATGAATGAAACAGTTAACCTTGATCTGTAAATTATACTGTATGACACGGCATAATAATGATGTTGGACAAACTATTGAAAGGCAAAAAACAAACTTAAACCTCGACTGAATTCAGGATTTCTAATTAGTTTCTGTGGTCTGTAGTGCCTTACTTGCTATATACTGAGGTTCCTGCTGAACACAAGATATGTAAGAGAATATTTTTTTGGCTATATGGCGAGTGTTCAACAACTACAAATGTACATAAAAACTAAAAAAGCATAAAAAATAATCATGTCATTTTCTGCAATTTTACTTTCTACTCCAAAGCAAAAAAAAAAAGGATGACAGAGAAAATAAATCTCTTTCAGTAATTAGACCCCTGACTGTATTTTATATGCATTTATTGGAAATAATCCTCCTTAAGACAAAATTTATTTAATTTAATGTAATCATATTAATCTGATGTGGATGCCAAAAACCCCTACACTTTTATCTCTAAAAACAAACAAGCTTAGTACTAGTAGTCCATTAATAGCAGCCTCTAACAACCTCTAGTGTATTGCAACTGATCTTCATACTAAAGAAACCTTTGCATTTGTATACAGTGCTGTCAGATGGGATTCTGGAAGGAATCCCTTTAAAATATCATCAGACTCCTGATAGCTATGAATGTGTAGAACCAGAATGTGAAAATCGGCAGCGGCATTATTAACGCAGATATCATGGCTTTAATTAACCATAAGTTGAGGTGCCGAGTGATACAGGGTACACCAAAAGTGTTTTAACTGGAAAAGGATCTAAATAATTTAATACATATAGTGGGACAGCGTCATTTAATATGCTTTAATCCATAACCATGAAGCTTGATCAAATTTCGACAAAGAATTATTTCGCAGCTTTGCACTTTGCTCAGAATTTAATGTAAATGAGCTCTTGTGGTTTATACCAAGTGTGATCTAATATGTAAGATTGTCACATTTTTTTATTCTAATTTTTATTCTGTCTGCTTTTAACATTTTAATCTTGTAAAATGTCATAATGTGATATTTTCTTGTAACAATTAAAATTTCTCATTATGAGAGCCTGAGGGTGTTTGTGTTGTAGAATAACCTTTTTTATATCAAAAATTAAATGATGTTATTCAAACAAATTGTTGATACCACAAAATAAAATATGTACAAATGTCACTACTGAAAGGAGGTGGAAAATTCGTTTTAGTCTTGTTATAAGGGGAGCGCTCCAATATGGCGCCACCAAATATGTTGTTAAGAGTGGGAGCCCCAATGCAGGAATTAGATGGGAGCGTTGAGATTGTGTGTACCTTGGGGGGATTTATTAATCAGGGCAAGCACCTCGCAGTGTTAAGGAAAACGCTTATTTATTTATTTATTTATTTATATATTCATTCATTCATTCATTCTTCTCCTGGCCTTTATTTCTTTATCTTTAGCGAGATATATTGTTTGTCTTTTAGGCCTCTTTTCTTTTCGTAATCTTTTCACCTTTCTTCTCAGCTTTCTACATTCTCTTTTCTCTTCTCACTTCTCTTTTTAGTTTTCTATTTTCTCTTCTCTGTATCTTTTAATTTTACTTTCTCTCATCTTTATCTTTTCATTTCTCTTTAGCTTTTTATTTCTAGCCCCTATACCAGAGCAACGCTCTCATACCCAGTGCTATTTAATGTTCACACATAGTGTGCTGGTTTCTGGGGGTTTAAATAACCTGCCGGACAGGTGTAGCGCGTCTTCTCTAATTGGCAACATGGCCGTCCGCTGCTCTGCCTGCCTATAAAACTGCCTAGTTGTCTGCAGATTTGAACTTCACGCGGGTGAACGTTTGCTTAAAAAAAATTTTTTAAAAAAAATTTATTATTCTTTTCCTCCCCACATCTACAAAAGAGAAACCTTAGCTGAAAAGAAAGATCACTGCTTCTTTTGGCTGGGAAGTGTATATGAGGGGAGTTCAAATGAAACTCAAAGTCTTTGAGCACTAGTATTTATTGGTGTACATTTGCATCAAAATATCCTCCCATTCCGCCTCCGACAAATGGCTTTTCTTAGCCTCATGTTGCTTTCAGTTTGACTTTTTATAGTGTTAGGAGTCGTGTGAGAGTCAGTAAGTGGCGTGTATCCGTCTTGAACTTCACAGGCGATTCATCAGGATACGTTTGTTAGTCCAAAATCAATCAGTACTAATGAAACCCTTACATTAATGTAAATTGAATACGAGAGTTATGAAACTATACCCAACAGTAATTTAAAAAAAATAAAATAAAATACAATCATCAATCATGCTAGAAAAACAGATCACACACACACACACACACACAAATGCTAAATTTGGTATATTTGAACAATAAAATGTCTCATCTCCTAGCTGTTTTAGCATACGGATAATTTTAGTAAACAGATATTTAATCATTTTATACACACAAACATGTGCCATATAAAACTACTGATAAATTTTCTCAATGGCGTATGCGTGGAAACAAATACCTCCAAGATCTACCCAGGAGCTGAACATAATGTATATTACACATCTAATTAGTCTCTTTGGGTAATATTGATATTTCAGAGCAATACCTCATTCAAGCACTTCTTAGGAGATATTTCCCAAATTTAAATTCTGCAACAAACCGATGACCAACTCAAACAAGTGCTCCAAGCATCCTGATAGGGGTGAAGGTTTTTCCTCAAAAATATAGTTGATAAAGACACAAAATGTAAACAGATATTTAATAATTTTTAATCATTTTATACACACAAACATGTGCTGTATAAAACTACTGATGGTGAATCAATGCAGTTATCAAAACATATAAAAGATGATAAATTATTCATACAGTGTAAATGTGTGAAACTAATGAGACGCCTCCATTCTTTAAACTGGTCCATGCAGTTCTTGGTTCAAGTGATTTCCCTGGATGAGTCTATTGTCCTGGTCAGTTCTCCACTAAGAGAGACTCGGTCATCATATCCTCTTCTTCATCTTCTGAACCCATGACCTCTGAAGATGCCTCTTCTTCCTCAGAAAGGGAATCTGGTGCCGTCCTCTTCATCCCCCTCTGTTTGGACAGAGCCGTGGTGTAGCGCATAGTGTACATGTTCCAGTCACAACTGGGGAAAAAAATAATATTGATTTATAACTTTCACAAGTTTTACTTTGGCCTTTAATGAATGTAATGTGTATGCGAGTGGAGTTTTGGACTCACAGTTTGGAGAGGTCATCATGGTGTTTCTGATTGCTCTTTATCAGCTGCTGTATTGTCGGGAGTACTGCTGATGACCTGCCAAACAAATACGCTAGTTAAATGTGCACATTCATTCATGCTACCGACACCAGTGTAAAGCAAAGAAATTATGAACCAATCAAACTGAAACTACAGAATCAAAGTTGTGTGTTATTTTTAATAAGGACTCGACATGCTATTGAGACAAACTGATACATTAACTTCTAAAATCTATTTAGTAGGAGACCTATGTAGGATGCACTTATAGTGAATATGAAGCCATTTGGATATTGTATTTTCCAAATCAAAAGGTGGAATCATGCTGTATTTAAGAGTTAATAATTATGCATGTCTCTGTAGGCAGGACATGTCAAATTCTGATTCTTCTAATGAGATAGTAAATCGATTTTAACAATTAAAAGGAACTGTGATCTGGACATAAATGCCTTCCTTACTTGTTCTTAAGCTTCTGGCCGTGTAAGGTGAGGAGGTTGTGCACCCAGGTCAGGTAAAAATGCAGGTGTCTGGATTTCTCCAGGGAGGAAGCGACAAAATCCAACAGCTTCTCCACATACACATCTGGCAGCGAGCTGGAGATCACTTCAACTTTAAAAGCGGAAGAAAAGTCACATGATTAAAAACAAAAGATGCAATATTCAATCGTAATGTCCTGTCCGGTCAAAACATCCTGTCCTGTCCCACAAAAACATCAAATTTTTGATCAAATGAATTGTCAGCTTAAGATCACAGGAAAGTCTTGAGGTTGTGCTTTGCTGTTTCTTAGATGCAAGATCAAAATCCTTTTCAGAAGTTTTTTTCTTTAACATGGAGAAAGAAATAACTTACTTAATTATGCTATAACAGGATAATCATCTATATGTGGCACAGACCTTAGCATTAAATGCAACTATAAATTGGTAAAGGTTTGATATTCTTTAATCAATAACTCAAATATAATTACTGCCAAATTACTCTACCATAAGAGGAATAAAACACAATGGGATGTGTGTGAGGTTTACCATCTACCAGGAAAGACTACAGATCCATGCCTGTTGTTTTAGTGCGTCCTTATTCTGCAAAACCATCTCACTCCTGGTCTAGTGGAAATATCCAGACTTTTCTTATTTAAATGAAATCTCCACTGAAATACATGAAGATTATCATTTGGACTTACTCTGGTCATAAGGCACAGTTTCCAGCACTTCAGTTATGAGAGCGGTCTCATTCAGGCGGAACGCGAGTACTATCGCTGACGTCCATTCCTTCTTCCTCAGCTGACGTCGGATGCTGGTCGGCGTGACGTCCATGTCCAGGTCGTAGGGGTCGAAAACCAGCGAGGCGTCCAGGGAGTAAATGAGCAAACCTTCGGTGGAGGCTGCCGCCCAGCTGCGTCCTAAGAGAGGCACAGACGTTGACGATTAGGGTTTCAATGTGGCACAATCTTTCCTAACTGATCATTGTCTCATTAACAAGCAATAAGTTATATAGATATTTCACAGCTTGTCTATTAACTATGATGCAAAACAAACATTCAATTTAGTTTACTTATATAATGGTCATTGTCTACAAGCAGCTTCACAAAATTAAAAGAAGACTAGGGAAATGTGTAGAAGAAATAAAAAGTGTGTATAAGTGATAATGACAAGGGCGATGGTGGCAAGGAAAAACTCCCTGAGATGGCGATAGGAAGAAATCTTGAGAGGAACCAGACTCAGAAGGGAACTCATCCTGATTTGGGTGATAAGGGATAGCAGGGATTGATCTGCATCATACTGAGTGTTAGACAGCCGGACGTTCAATATAACACAATGTCTAATATTTTTTTTTACTGGCATAAACCTGTGATTGCATCCCTATTGACAATCCAAGACAATTTTGTCTTCATACAAAGCTGTGCCATGACTGGGGAAAGGGGAGGGGTTACTGGATGTTTCTTACATCGGAATGTCCTATAGAATCACATTTTAATAGCAACAATAACATACTGTATACTTTTTTATTTTGGTAATAAATAATTCTAATTCAGGTTAACTTTTTGCATATATAATTGAACTACAGTATGACCTCTTGTACAGATATTATTCAACCTGGTTTTCATTTTTCATCAGGTGGGAAGGTTTTCAGCAATGCATGGGGGATTTTGTCAGTGTGATCTGGCAACCCTGGTAAGCACAAAAGTATAGGAGAATTTTTTTTTTAATGCAAATTAAAAGAAAAATCGATTCGTTATTGCACAAGGTTGTTTTTGTGCAAGGGAAAAACGGTTTCCTGTTTAGGAATACGCCAAATTATTACATCATACAAAGGCAGTAAGATTTTAAATTGTACAACAATCGATAATGTTTGCAATTAATAGGGATTTCATCAGTGACAAGGTAGGATTGATCTGGATCAAATGCAGTCCCCTATACTACTAGTATGCTTACTTTTTCTATCATAAGCAACACTGTTCATGGTGCTACACATGGTGTTTGTACAGTATATTCAAGATTAGAACTTGTACTTACCAGTGGGGGAGAAGCGAAGAGAGGTGACGCGAATCTCTGGCTTAAAGTGGCGTGAGCTCATGTCACCTAAAGGGGTGTTTAACATATTAGGGTTACTTTGGGCTGGTTATCTCCCTTAACAGAACATAATCTTAGATCACATTACACTACTGGCACTTGGTCTTTGCTTGAAGGCACATGGTTATCTCAGACAACTCAAATAGAGTGTCTCTGTCCTCGGTCCTGAAGACACTGACGTGCCAGAACCCTTACAGACCTGAACAAAGCGCTCACACATTTCCATAAATGTTAAATACAGAAAGCTTCCTGATATCACTGATTATGATTTTTTACAACAACAACAAAAAAGGATACTTTAATCTGTTTATTATTCTTAGATTATAAAGAAGTCCTGTTTTATAAGCTGTTCCGAAAATAACAATTAATTAAACTTATCAGTAGAAAACTCTGATGTGTGTTGGAAATATTCAACACTTTGACAAATAGGATGAGAAAATAAATGGTTAAAGATTGTAGTATATAACACGTAAAATAGAAATCATGAAATGATCTTGTTTACGCATTTTGAGCCTCATTTACACAAGTTACTAAACAAACCAAAAAATAAAAATGCATCATCATCATCATCATCATCATCATCATCATCATCAAAGTGACCGAGTTCAAAATCCTGGCAGCAGAAACCAGCTCACCTTTCCTCACTCCAGGAAGTCTGAGTTGAACTCCGTCCCCATCTCCTGTTCCTTCATCCACCAGTGCCAAACTACCGAACTCCGTCATCTTACGTCTGTCCAGGAACTCCTAGCGGTGCCATGAGACATGACATGAGAGTTAAAATCACTGAACGAATCAAGATCACCAATCTTTTAAAAATATGCACAGAAGCATGTGTTCAGGATGAGCAGGTGAGACTGTACCTCCATGGCATCCAGAGACATATTGCAGGAGATTTCAAACTTTTTCATGAGGATCTGCTCCTTGATGTTGTAAATGCAAACAAACTTCGAATGGCCACCAGCCAGTATGGACTCGCCATCGGCAGAGTAACACAGCGACGTGAAGGCCCTTAGGACAATACAATATTAGGGTTGTTTCAGCTCTGCACGGATGACGTGATTGCTTCATAACAGATACGTCATTAATCATTGGCTTGGCTTTCTGGGTATGAACAAAACGTTTTCAACAACAGGAATATCTTACAGTCATATTTGGAAAAGTTGAGAGATGTTCTTAAGCAGTTGTTTTTGATCTCTGGACCCCTGATCTACACTACGTCTGGCTTCTGCATTGCAACTCATTTTAGCCTCATGGATACTCACTTGGCCTTGGCCGACTGCTTCGCCGTGATCTTGTCGGTCTCTTTGCGACCCATCTGCAGGTCATGGCGCCCGGAGATGGAGCCGGCCTGAGCCGCCGTCTGAGGATTCCAGAACGTGATCTCGCCATTCAGGGAGGCCACGGCCAACTCCTGACCGTCTGGACGATACGTCACTCCCAGACCTGGGCAAAAACAAAAAGATGCACTTGTACACACAACACAAAGTGTTCTGCTTCCTCACACGATAACAATCTCACTACTCATCATGTTGCACATTACATATTAGTCAAGGCAAGTTTGTTTGGATAGCACATTTCATACATGATGGTTATTCAAACCATAGCACTTTGAATTAAAGTGCTTTACATAAAAGAGAAGAGAATAAAATGAAATAGAAAATAATAGAAATAAAACTTTAAAAGATTGATTTTAAAATAAATATAATGCACATTTTGCACACCCCGAAATTTTGCACATTACTCTGCACATTATCTTCTTCATACCTGGACATGCGTTTCTATATCCAAATGCCATTTCAATTCAATTCTAATTTAGCTTATTATTTGTACATATTAAATGAATTTTTACAGCTAAAACAGTGTAAACACAGGTGTTCTCTTATTTCATTCTTCATCTGAACTTTTTGTGGGTTTTTTATTTATTTATTGTTTTTTAGCTCATCAGCGGTCATACAAGCATTTCATTTCACATCATACTGTACATGACAGTGTGTGAATCAAATTAGATTTAGAATTTTTTTATTAATTCTATGTAGATTTATCCTTATGTTCTAATAAACCTAAGAAAACTTCTCAGTGTTTAGGATTTCTCTTCTGGAAGCTCTTTTATAAAAAGTGGAACATAATCTTGCAAATGGTTTTGAAACTTAAAAGCGGAGATATAAACATTTCATATAATACAGCTAATAATTAGGCATATCTTTTTTCCCCCCTGATTTTCTCCCTAATTTAGTCGTGTCCGATTCCTCCCCTTCACTAGGGGGCTCCATATTAAGGTCCAGTCAGGAGGGCCGAAGACTATCACGTGTTTCCTCCGAACAATGTGACGCCAGCCAACCGCATCTTTTCCGAACTGCTCGCTCACGCACCGTTGGAGGCGGCATAACACACTCGGAGGACAGCGCTATCCGCTCCTTCCGCTTACAGCCGAGGAGCTTACAGACGCCCCTGATTTGCTGTAGAGCCGGGATTAATGTGGGAGCACTAAGTACCTCTCATCCCTCCCCTCTGAGAGAGCTCGGCCAATCAGCTCTCTCTAGACCTCCGGCTGCGAGATGTTACAGCGTCACCCAGGAATCGAACTGACGATCTCTGAATGATAGGGCGAGCGCTTTACCACTGCACTATGCTGAAATGCTTATACGAGCGCCCGTGACCTTAAAAAAGATTATCAATAAGAAATAAATATGGAATAAAATAAGAAAGAAAATATAAAAAAAACTTCAGCTAAGGAAAATATAGCTATAGAGGATAAAACTAAATATAACACGAGAAAAATCTGGCTGTACAAATATGGGAAATTTATACTTTTTAAATTTTTGTAACTATTGTATAGTTTACCATCAGATGTGAGTCGCAGGATTTCTCTAGTTTGCCAGCTGTCCTTCATGTCCCACAATCGGACCGTTTTGTCCCAGGAAACGCTGGCCAGCACAGACTGTACAGGGCTAAAGCACAGGCTGCTCACGGGCCCCTCATGACCACTCAGCACCTGTTTCACACACACACACTGAACGATCAATCAATCCCCTCACATAGAGCTCTACTCTACATTCGATATGTCTACATTAATATTTTATTAAATGCTACTTGGATGCTTTAAGCTATTAGCTATTAATTGACATTCTGACCTCGAGAAGACGTCCGGTCTGCATGGACCACAGGAAGATTTCGAACGAGTCCTGAGCTCCGGCACACACGAGTTCCCCGCTCACATCCACCGCCAGCGAGGAGAACTGCTTCGGCCGTGGAGAAGTTAGTGTCCTGAAGTTACGGTACCTACAAAGCAGACAAAAAGTTTTGCACTGCACTACTCGCACTTATCAACATTCAACATCGCTGAAATGGTCGCAAATCCGATTCACCTGTGCAGATCGAAAGCTCGGACGGTGCCGTCCAGAGACGCGCTAACCACCACGAAGCCACTGGTAGTGAAGGTGACGCCGGTTACGCCGCTCGTGTGCTCCGTGAACGTGACGAAGCACAGGCCGCTCGTGGTGTTCCACACCTTCACCTGCACGAGATGAAATGTTACATACATAAAGGATTCATTTATTTTAGATTTGATTTGAGATTTGTGGGAAATGAACTCGCCTTGCCATCATCGCCTCCGGTGACCAGGTACTGCCCATCAGGAGAGTACGCCAGAGACGCCATGTTGTTGAAGTGACCTTGCTGCTTGAACACGTAGGATTCGCTCTGCCATTCCCAAACCAGCAGCTGTCCGAGACCTGGGAAATCGACACGTGAATTCAAACACGCAGGAAATCATTTCATAACTACAGTACGTTCCTGATGAGGTTCAGTAATGTAATATGGAACGGACGCAAATGTTTCCATCAATGTACACTGACATCACTTCCTAGATGCTGCTCCATTCAATGCTGTCACTTTCAGGACAGGATCCAATTTCCAGATGTTCCTGGAAGATGGGATGTAGCAGTAGCAGTAATTTCCTCACATCTACAGTATGTATCGATCACAGGGTCTCCTGATACGACGAGGCATTCACGAATGAACAACTCAAATGTAGACGCCTATGTCCAGAGAGGCTTACATTTCTCTCATTATAAAGGGCTTTGCTCAAACGTGGTGGTGCTGGGGTTTTGAACCCAGGACCTTCTGATCAGCAGATCCACCCCTAGTCCAAAACTGATTCCTTTTAAGCATTTGTCGTAGGATTTGTGGCCACTTTATCAGCTTGAGCATTCTCTTTTGGTCTTAAGAGGCTAACAGGTATGTCCTAGTGATGGGTCGTTCATGAAAGATTCATTCTTTTTCAACTAATCTTTAACGTGACTCAGAAGAACGAGTCGTCTCGGAGAGCGATTCATTCATGTTCCACTGGGCGCGCGTGCGCAAAGCATCGCAAAACCTCCGTAGGTTATGTCCAGGAAACAGAAATGAGTCGTTACCTCTGAGTCTTCTAGTCCGTATCATTCGTTCTTTTGTCACATGACTCCCAGACGATATCCAGTGCAATAGACATAAAAGAACGAACGACTCGGACTAGAAGACTTGTGAGAAGAACCGCTCAATTCTGTTTCCTGTGTAATACACTGCATTGCGTCTATGAGAGTCACGTGACAAAAGAACGAATGATTCGGACCAGAAGATATGATGGTGAGCTGCTCATTCTGTTTATCATAATATATCCTTACCTGCATTGTAATATACAGGGTAGCTACAATTTGTATATGTAGATGTGTTCGGGGTCTGTATTGAAAATGTAACATTTTATTTTATTTCTGATCAAAAGAACAAAATGAACTAAATGATTAAAAAAAAAAAAAAAAAAAAAAGATTCACTCATTTTGATGACTGAGATTCAAAGAACCGAGTCACTAAAACGATCCAAACTTCCCATCATTAGTATGTAGGAACGCGCTGATCTGCCTGATACTGTACACCTGTAGCATCACAATTTTATAAATATATAAAATACATCCAGGTATTAAATTTTTAAGACTTTTCAAAGACACTGAAAAAGTTGCTTATGAGTTTTATTCCTTGGCTTTACTCAACAGCTCAAGAGTTTAACTTAATAATCAACGCCCACTACAGGGGATGAAAACATGTGCAACATGCAAATAGTACACCATACTACAGGGGATGTATCCAATTCCTCACTAGGGGGCTCCACATTAAGGTTACTAAGACTATCACGTGTTTCCTCTGAACCGTGTGACGCCAACCGACCGCATCTTTTCGAACTGCTCGCTTACGCACCGTTATGGCTGGAGTAACACACTCGGAGGACAGCGCTATCCGCTCCTTCTGCTTGTGTGAGCTCACAGACACCCCTGATTGGCTGTAGAGCCGTGATTAATGTAGGAGCACCAAGTGCCTCTCATCCCTCATCCTTGAACCTCTAACTGGTCCACATGGGAGCATCACATTTCCGGCTTCTTCCCCTACACGTCCAGTTCAAAGCTGAATAAACATTAACCAAAGTAAGGAGAGACTTAGTTCGTAAATATGTACAGTTCATCATCGCCTATAAAGACTGCCAGCAGATGGCAGCAGATCCTTGGCGAGAGGCTGCCACGAAGACCAGTTTGGATGTCCCATTGTTTTAAGCACGCACACACAAAACGTGTACACTCAAATGAAAAAGACCACACTCCACCAGAGAATACCTAAGAGACACAGCACAGTGGTATAAGAAACCCAATCACTAATTAGGGGTTCGGTGGTGTGATAGCAGTGTCACACAGACACACCTTTTTCTGTCCAGTCATAAAACAGCCGCATCACTGAAGCCTGGGACGCGACATCGATCGTGCCCATCCGTTAACTGAAATCAGGCTTACATTCCTTACAATCATGGTGAGCAGAACAGTAAGTCAGAATACAACTAAGACCAAGCAAATGTGATAGAACAGGAGAACATCACATCGAGTTTTACTTCCGTCAGTCAAGAACGAGGATCTGAAGCTGAATTGTATAAATAAATAAATGAATAAAAAAAATCACCTTGTCTCATTCACACAGGACTAAAGTGCCAATACTTTATCCCATTTGCCTGTGAATGTGATAATGCTCTGTATCTGTACCTGAGCAGCCGAAGCCAATCCAGTCTCCAGTGGGGTTCATGACTATAGCGGAAATCCTTTGATCTGAAATGCTGGAAGTTTACAAACAAAGTTCCAAAAAGAACAAATAAATTAATTAACAAGCAATAAAGTGAATGTTAACATATTAATATTAATTTTTGCACCGATTATTGCACCGGCACGTCATAGGACTTAATTGTGGCAGAAAACACACACACTAATTAATATGTTAGTGTGTGTGTGTGTGTGTGTGTGTGGCCAAACCTGAGGGAGTGAATGAGGTCGAAGTCAGGCAGCTCATGGAGGTGAAAAGCTCCCGAGGCAAAACCCGTCACCAGGATGTGTGTGTCCTTGTGAAAAGCTGCTGCTGTCAGGTTGTTGTAGTCGCCCTCTTTGTTGAAAAAGTGTCTGTAGTTTAAAAGAAAAAAAAAATACACAATTTAATGAACTGTCCAGACAAAGTGCTGTTTCAGATATGTACAATACTCTAAAGCGCAGGACGTACTTGCTTCTCTGCTTGTACCGGACATTTTTGATGCCCTCCACCTCTTTCGGAGCGTCTGCGTTCCCTTTTATCACCTCTCCCTTCGGCTGGCCGTCTTCATCCAGTTCCACGATCTCGTCGTCCTCTTCTTCTTTGGATTCGTCGTTCTCGCGTCTCTTTCTTTCCTCTTCCGTCTTCTTGCGCTCGGAGTATTTGGGTCCCTTGCGTAAGCCGTCGAGCTCGGTGTTGCTCTCCCACGCGCACAGAGTGCCGTCCTGACTCACCGTGTACAACTGCAAGACAAGAGATATGGGGCGATACAATGACAACACTGATGACGACAGATTTTTCTCCAACTGCTCGTCCTTGCAACATAACACTCCGAGGAAAGCCCTTCGGCTTGCGGGAACTCTCAGACACCCATCCTCACAATAGATGCGAGAGCACTGAAGTAACACCCAGTCCAAGAGAGATCAGCCAATCAGCTCTATCCACTCCAGGAGGCTACAGCATCACCCGGGGATTCGAACTTGCGATCGTTGGATGATAAGACGAGCTTGTTAGCGCTGCGCCACTAATTTGCAGGGTCGATAATTTATCTCAACTCGAATGAAGCCTGTATACAAACGCTTCAATTTCCCTTTCCAATACAGTTGTCAGCAAACAGGAAACACTAAAAACTTACATCCAGACTGTCCTTCTCGAAGAAGCACCCCACAATGACGTCCTTATGGCCTCCTATAGAGTAGTAGATCAGATTCGCCCATCGCTCCGCTCCAAATATCCACGTAGTCATGTCTTTACTCCCCACTGCAAAGCACCTGAGACGACAGCGATTAGATTAAAAACTCGACTCATGGAAAAGAATGGTATTCTTGTTAAAAAAGGAAATCTCAATAAGAAGAAGAATGTAAGCAAATGTTTTGCAGGATTTATATGGAAGTCTGACTTGCGCAACCATTGGAAGAACAGAATTAGATATCAAGTGCCAGATGATAGGGCGAGCTCTATTTAGCTCTTTACAACTGCGCCACTCGGAGGCCAAAATCTCATTTATTCAAGTGTAAAGATCCAATGTACTAGCAGAAGGATTGAGCTGGTTAGCTGCAGGTACTGTACTTGGAATCATCAGTCCAGTCGATGCAGGTCGTCTCGTCGAAGGGTCCGTAATAACTCTTATCCAGAACGAACGCGTTAAAGGCTCGGTTCTTTCCCGGTGCGTGGTACATCAGAGCGACATTTTCTTTAGTGACCACAAACTTCCTACAAAATAAATAAATAAATGAATTTAAAGACAAGAGCAAATAAGCAGGCTGTGGACTTCACGCCAGATGTGTGTGAGTGTTTTGGAGTGACTTACTTGCCATCAGGAGAGAAGCAGATGCTGTTGACTGGCTTGTGAAAGTGATGATGGTGAAGTACAGCTCGAGTTAACAAGCTGATCAATACGGCTGCTCCGTCTACAAGAGACGACCGAACGCTAGTGACCACTTTATTTATCACAGAAATTAGAAAATGACAAAGTAATATAGATACCTTCGTCGACAAGTATGGCCGTGTTTCCATCAGGTGAGAGCCCCACGCAGGTGATATTCTTACTGGTGCTCACTGGTAATGTCTCAGACTTGTTACTAAAACAAGAAGGACGGCATTAACGTTAATCATTTGGATGTTGATCAAACATTCAGGACAATGAAGCACCTGAATGAGTGTTGCTTGGCTTTCTGTCAACTTTCTGTATTTAATCGATTAATCGCTGTTAAGACTGATTTAAAATGTTTGTTTTGCAGAATTAGTTCTCCGTAGCTCAAACGTCTATTATTATATTGACCACAAGGGGGCGGTATTGAAGTCCAAAAACACTCAATCCATCAAATTTTCGTTTTTTTTTTGTGTCCAATCATAAAACACAACTGACGCATCGCTGTAGTCAAACATATTCTGGGATGCGACATCAATGGTGCCAGTCCATTAACGGACAGAAAAGAAAATCCACGCTACTCTCAAACTTAGCAGGTGAAAGTTTAGTAAGCAGGGGAACTCAGAGCTCTGGTAGAACATGATCACACACTCTGTCCGAGCTGAACACAATAAGAATTTTGTGCTGCCCTATTATTGCCTTTATTACTGCCTATATTGCCCTTGTTAAAGTCTCTTAGATCATTTTGTTTGCCCATTTTTCCTGCTTCTAACACTGCTTTGAGAACTGACTTTTTACTTGCTGTCTATTATGTGTGTCTATTAAAGGTGTCGAGGAGATAATCAGTGGTATTCAGTGCTTTTAATGATGCAAATTAATAAAATCCAGAGATTGAACTATTGTCAGAGCTGCTGTAATCAAAAATGAATAAAAAATTATGACCAATAAATAATATTTTCCCCCCAGATTCCACAGGTTTCGATGGCTGGCTGACCAAACTGACGGACCAAAATGATCAAACGTGTGTCACTTACTTCTTGAGGTCGAACACCGAGATGCGGTTCCCAACTGGACTGATGACTGAATTGCCATCTTTGGAGAACGTCAGATTCCCGTGCCGATAAACAGCTCCCAGTAAGTTGGAAAACTGCAAACAGGAAGTAAATAAACTCCAAATCCCATGCAATTCATTCAACAAGCTTGGGATATATAGAGAGAAATTGAACTAATAACTTCTGTTCAGTTCTAACATCAACACTGTCTCCTGATTATGATATATGGTATACAGGGTGCAATAACATCTACAACACGTCTGTGTTACTGTTACTACTGGAAATCTGGAATTTTCTTCAGGATTAATAAAGTATCCATCCATCCATCAAACCTGTCTCTTACTCACACAGCTTGAAACCAAGGACTACCCAGTCCTGCTGATTAGAAAATGATATTTCACACAATAAGGACGGTTCAACACCAAAGTAGTTTAAGATGTCTAGTACAAATTGAGCTTATATCCGCCTTCAATTTTGATGATCCAACAAAACTGTGCAACGTTCTGCTGACAGTTGACAATCTTCTCAGAGATGATGTAAAAGCTTTCTCTGGCACTTTTTTTTTGGACTCTTCAACATTTTATTCCTAAAGCACTATTCAGATGCTCACAGAAAGGTCAGGACTGTAGACACAGAATAAACATGTGCTTAAGATTTATAGTTTCCCCTCGTTATTTCTACAAGACATTAAAAAATTAAGGTTGCAGAGAGGATCATTGGATCGGACTATCTCTTTATAGAGTCTTTATAGAGTCTATAGGGCCAAAATACAAAACACCAAAAAGCATCTCCGGGGACACACAACACCCAGCTCAGGCTCTGCTCACGTACAACCTCAGACACTGCAAAATGAATGGTATGATCACACACGAAGCATGTTTCTATTACAGCTTCTTTCCAGCCACAGTCAGACTGATGGCAAAAGAAACAAGGGGAAAAATACATGTCTGTCTCACTCCTGTCATATAGAGACCAGCCGCTATAACCAGTGTACATGCATCAGGTATAAGATTGAGTTCACCTTATCTATTAGCAAAGATTTTTTTTAAATGTACTGTAGTATATAAATGGTGCCATCAAATGTGCAATTAAACCTCTAAGACAGAGTGCAATTTGGAAATTTTAAGACATATATAAGACAGCAGAGAAGCCAGATATATGTACAAGAGCACAACTTTGCAAGATCCTTAACACTCAAGACACCAAAAAGTGAAGTTTGGCTACTTTTCCATGCAACACATTTTTAAAAATCAGGTCATATTACTTTAATATTTGAGATCTGTCCTTACTAGCCATCTGGCTGAGTTGTGCTAAACACACCACACTATTTCCACACATTTTCTCTTGGTGTTTTTGTACAGATTGTACACTAAGGTAACCCCAATTTATCCAGATGTGAGATTGCTAGCAGAATTAGCTCTCCTTAGCTTACCTACTGCACAGTAAAAGGATCACTATTAGAAGAGTTGTGTATTAGGACGTACCTTGTATGCAAACTTCATCTTCGTCTCAAATGGCGTTGAAATATTTTGACATTATTCACTGACGGATTTAAGTAGAAAGTCCGGTTTATACACACACGCCTGTTTCTTCCACCAAAACACGTGGGGATGTGTATGGGGATGTTGACGAGTAGTACTTCCGGGTCAGACTTTTCAAAATAAAATGTCAAAATAGTGTTTTACACAATTTTAAGAAAACATAAGGATATAATGTTTAAGATATAATAATAATAATAATAATAATAATAATAATAATAATAAAACACAAATTATTAATAATAAATTAATTAAAAAAGTGTACTGCTGTAGAAGTCGTGGAATGACTGAGAGGAAATGTATATTATTATTATTATTATTTCTGCCATTAAATATACTTAACTTAATTTTTTTTTTCAAAAAAAATGTGTATTCTTTTTTTTTGTACTTGAATAAATATGAACAAAACAGTATGCATTCGTGAGCATTAATGTTAACATATGTTACTTAAAAAGATATACTGTGTATATACAGCGATGGTCAAAAGTTTTGAAAATTATAAATATTAAGTCTTCAGTGTTTTTAGATATTTTTGTCAAATGTTACTATGGTATGCTAAAGTATAATTACAATTCATTCATCGATGTCAAAGGCTTTTATTGAGGATTACATTAATGACATCACCCTTCTTTTGCTAGACCTCTGCAATACACCCTGGCCTGCTGTCAAACAACTTCTGGGCCACATCCTGACTGATGGCAGCCCATACTTGCATAATCAATGCTTGGAGTTGGTAAGAATTTGATTGATCACAAGTTCTCAGTGGGTTTAAGGTGTGCGGAGTTTCCTGCCCATGGACCCAAAATTTCAATGTTTTATTAGACAAAATTGTCAGTGAGACCTCTCCCTTGGGTGAGAAGCTGTTGGCACGACACGTGACTGATGTTCATGCTATATATAACATATAATTTCTGTAAACTTTTTGGCTATATGTACACTACAGCTCAAAAGTTTCTTTATTTTCCATTTTCATGCAATTCACAAGCAATTTTGACCTTTTCACAAACAAAGTTAGCCGGAGTTCTGACTGTAATGGAGTGACCAGCACAGTCTCCGGATCTGAACCCTATTGACTGGTTGTGGGAGCAGCTTGACCGTATAGTACAGAGCAAGACTCGATCATGCCAATCCATTTTGTGGGAGATGCTCCAGGGAGCATGGGGTGAAATCTTATTAGATTATCTTGAAAAATTGTCAGCTAGAGTGCTTGCCAGGCAGTATTTTTTTTTTTGATGAAGGAAAAGTTTGAAGAACGCATTCATCATTTTCATCAAAATCATTATTACTAACTCTAACAATGTCAGCATATCTTGTTCTTTTGCTATATTTTATATTCAGACTAATTTCGTGTGTGTTTCCTTGGAAAACAATACAATTTCTAAGTAATACCAAAAGTTATCTCAAGCTTTTGAGTGGTATATATATATCCTACATCCTACAACGATCTTACAATGATACAGACAAAGTAGAGCCATGTGTATATACTGTATATACAGTATATGCAGTACTCTCTCTATATATATACGAGATATATTTGATTCAGACCGATGTTTTTCTCTCACTCAAACACTACAAAAGACAAATATTTTCATACAACATTTACTCACACGACTTTATTTTTTTGTCAGTATCATTGTAATATACTGATCCACTGTGCAAAGGTCAGTGTCGTTGCTGCTATTTTTCTGGTCACCACTCCCTCATATTTGATGTGGCACAGGTTTTATGCCGGATGTGTAATTAATGTCTATTCAAATTTCTCTTATTTATCCAGGATTGAAAGCACAAAAGGCGACAGGTCAGGGTTTGTGACACTGGCTTGGAAGCAACACTGCACCTTTCACATGGCAGGCGAGAAGCTTACCACTGAGACGCCAAGGCTCTTAATGAGGCCAATGCAGTTAGATACACAAAGCACAGAGAGAGAGAGAGAGAGAGAGAGAGAGAGAGAGAGAGAGAGAGAGAGAGAGAGAGATTTTTGATGATGAGATCAAACCTTCGATGAGGTCAGTAGTGCCAGTGGTGTGGTGCACATGTTCCACTAATGGATGAATAGGTAAAGAAAGACTGACATAATGTGCATAGCAACAAATGAGTTTAGCGTGAGCATGTGTAGCATGGAGTAGTGAAACCAACCCAAAACTTCAGGTGATACTAAAGATAATGATGACGATGATGATGATGATGATGATGATGATTGCCTTTACACTTTTCCAGAGTTGTCATATCTGACCAACCCAACTTAAGTGAGGTCACCGTGATAGACCTGAGGGCTGAATAGGTGCGCATAGCAACAAAAGGGATAGAGTCAATGATTCTATATGTACAAAGTGACTAATTCAATGAATATAATTAAAGGTCCATTACCATTACACTGTAGATAAAAAAATAAAATAGCACCTGACGTGTATACAGTTCATACTGTAGAAAGTGATTTTAAAAAAATATCGGCACTACTACTGAATGTCCACCAGGTGTCACTAACATACTTTTTTTTTTTTTAAGCGCGTTCAGAGTCAAGACATCAAACAACCGACGGATATTTTGTAACGCTCGATATATTGTAACGCGTTTACACTTGCGTCAGTGTCTATATGCTGATAAATAAAGAGATTCATGCTGTTGAGGCTCGCGGTTATCACATGAAGTCAGTTGATCCAGTTTCAAGGCGGGGCTTCCGAGTGACGTCACTCGCTCATTTGCATACCCCTCTGCATATAGGCTGGTGTGCGCAGCGTCTCGCCACATTGCTGCAAGCCAGAGATATCCGAGATACTAAACGCTAACCGGTCTACATAGGTATGCATCGTGATTTTATTATTATTTTTAGATATACATATCTAGACATAATGCTTGTGTGTTTCTGATTGATGGTTGTGTGTTGCACAGATTGATGTTTGATTTTTGTCGCATCATGACATCATGATATTGATCGCATGCACAAGTACAAGTCAAGAATAACGGGTTTTTGTGGGCGTCAATGTATTTCGTTACTGCTGGTTTTATTGTGTGCGCGCAAATGAGGACCACATGTCCTTTGTTGCGTGTGCGCCTTTTGTGCTGCAGGCTGCTCGCGCATGCTGAGATGCGCCTCATCATCATTAGAAATGCATGAATTAGATAACACAACAGGATGTATGCACGGGACAGTGGGGATGGGGTGTGACTTAAACCGTTAGATTCCACAATATTTTAGAGATTAAGCCAGAATGGGCGGTGGTTCCTTGCGTTCACGAGCGCTGAATTCGCAAATCTTTGTGCCCCGCACGTGCGGTTGCGCAAAAACTGTCTGATCAAAGGAAAAAAAAAGGTTGATGCTATTAATTACAATAACATCATATATTCTTTTATGCTTGATCGCATGCATTCTGTTCTGCTCTCTTACTGTGCACTGATGTGTAAATGTGCGGGTGGGTTATTTTTTCAGACGCCATTCAAAAGGGTGCGGTTTTGTTCTCTGTTGTGTGGTCAGTACAGTCATTGTGGCTGGACAAAAAAAGAAAGAAAAGAGAGCTCACAATGTGAACTCAACAGGCTGGCTTAATAAAAAAGAACTGAAATAATTTTTCAGAAGGAAACATTTAAGACTAAACTCAGATTTGCTCCTTTTCTTTTTGTCTCCTGACAGACACTCAGCAACCATGTCTGACAAACCCAAGCTCGATGAGGTCAACTCATTCGACAAGACCAAACTGAAGAAGACCGAGACTAAGGAGAAGAACACGCTCCCATCTCAAGACAGTAAGGAAGTCCTTTTTAAAAATGCATTATAATATAATTTTTTGTACACGGTCAAAGTGGCATTGCATTACGTACAGTCTTTGAATGGGAGGAAGTGATTTCCAGCATTATTGTGCAAGAAAACCTGTTAAGAAAAAAAAATTGGGTGTGGGCCAAAGCCACAATGGCATCTAATTGTTCTTTTTCTCTCCTGCTCCTACAGCCATCGAACAAGAGAAGCAGGCATCATCGTGAATGCACCCCCCCACCCCCACCCAGCTGCCATCATGCACTGTGCACACCCCCTTTCCCACACATTGCCTTCTTTTTGTTCACTTCTTTTAGCTGTATAACTCTGTAACCAAAATGTCACAAAAAAAAAGGGAAAAAAATGCTAAAAAGAAAAACCGAATGCTGCCATCGACGTTGGGCGGACCTGAAATCATCCTCCACCAACAGCCAGAAGATGAAAAAAAAAAAAAAACATCCACCCACCCCCTTTTCCAAACCAGCAGTGAAAGAGCGCTTCTAATGCACGGCGCAAGTCGCTTGGTTCCACCTGGCTTCCGTGGCCTCGGCTATGGGTGAAGAGACAGAAGAGGGGCAAAGGATATAGGGGGCGTGGCTTCAGAATGTGGACATTCCCAAAAATTTTTCATTGACCAATTGGGGTATGGCTTTATGTCAACGTGTGTGACCAGCTCACCAATCTGTGGCATCTAATTTCTCTTCACACTTTTTTTTTCTTCAAAAATTCAAAAATTGCGTTTTACAGTAAAATGCACAATATTTGGTTTTTGTATGGCATCAGTGATTAATACCTTCTTGTTAGTGCTGCTTAAAGCGAATGGCTTTTAATTGACACAAACGAGGAAGAGGAAATGATGGAAGCCACCTAGATGGGGAAATATTCCTAAGGCACACAAGGGGTTTTTTTTGTTGTTTTTTAAAACTGATTCTATCGTTTTTTTTGTACGTGTGGGCTTTTTTTGGGGTTGCTTTTTGTGTTGCACCCAATCTCAATTGTCCTGTTGTACGCAATCTGTCAATTCTGGAAATGAATTATTTCATGTTGCTTTCAAGTTTTGACAATTGATTTTTTTTTTCCTTGGGTTTCTGTAAAACCATGTTATTTTGCCACAAACCCATTCTCAAAAATGGAAAAAGGAACGTGTTGTAATAAAGCCTTTGTTATCAAAATGGTCTTCTGCCCTTTTGTTTACTACCCACTTGCATCCTATAATTAGACTATTTTACAGCAATTTATATCCTAATACATGAGAAATACTATCTTAAATGTTGAATTTAATAGTCATACCCAATATTTTACTTTAACATACGTTTTCCATAATGGACCAAATGGGTCTAAAGATTAAAATCAATTGGTCATTCTGGAGTGAATTTATTCATTCTCCAGTGTCTGAACATAAATCAAAGTAGCAAGGCTTCCTGATACGCAGGTGGCGAAACTCAGACCGTCCATTTAGTCTAAAACTCAGTGCTTCACATGCTGAGTTTCAAAGCCTGCTTCCTCTGCTGAAGATTAGTGTTTACCTGCAAAGTCGTATAGCATTACCTTAGAGCGATTTAATTATAGTCCACAAAAATGGCCCATGTGAAGGTTAGTATCATTCCAACACCAAATGTACAGTAAATACTGAAACTTAGCCATGTAGTCAATATTACTGATTGTGCACATACAGTAAGCGAATTGTGATATTTAGAATATGACCACAAGCTTACACAAGTATGACCGTTTTTAATTTTGAAATACGCCGCTTGAAGTTTTTGAGGAAGTACTACACAGGTTCCCCAACTAACTAATCATTGTAGTGTTACTACAGTGTTATTTTTCATACTCCATCTCCTAGAATGTACTCCATAGTATTGTATTGTTCATATGATTTTTATTGTTTCATGCATTACAATATGGATGTCTTTGTAGCATTTAATGTTGCAAATCACATCTTGGCTCAATTTGTCATTTTCTTTACACTTTCCAAATAGTGGCCTAGCGCTTTGCGACATTAGCTCTGTCACTACATGACGTAATACAGTACAATAAACACATTCGGCTAGCTTAGCCAGAACATGCTACTATCAAACCCACAGTATGATAACATAAAAATAGCTAACTAGTAATTCTAGAAATAACTAGGAATTTCATTTACTCTGAAGCATGAAATGTTATCTTAGCTCAATAGAGCTCTAACATCATTCACCAGCTAGCTACCTTAATCCTGAAACAAACTTTCCCAAACGCAGCTAGCTAACGCTGCAATCATGTATCATGTTTTGATGTGAACTAGCTATAGAATTATCTATCTTTAACTGTAAACCAGTATATTTATGATTCAGTGAAGCTGTAACTAAGCCCACATATTTTTTTTTTTTTTCATGCACTTAACCTGTTGGTTAGTTCCTCTTACTTGACCATGACGTAATAAACCTTTTCCGCTCTGTAACGCAATCTGACACACTTAGCACACGGATAATCTCATATGCCTGTGTAAGTGGATTGGTTTTAAGTCAGTTACTCCTAATACTGTATTAATCTGTTGCATGAGCCGGGCTGTGAGGGATGCATAGGTCTTGGAATGCTCTTGAGTGTGTATTAATACCTGACGCACATCAGCAACCTCACAAACAGAAAGCTTAAAACACACACACACACACACACTTGGCACTTATAAGTCTCTCTCGCTTTTGTACACACCTTCTTCACACACCTCCTACTTCCAGAGAAGACGTTAATTAAAGATTCCTTGCCCACGGGGGAACTTCTCCCATATACAAATCGACTATAATAGCACATTACACAGCCTTTGCAGATGTCCCGCATTGATAAAGTCAAGAAGTAGTAGAGTAGATGCTTCTACCTAAAGGTAAACAGATCCAGACATGCCTTAAGAATTTAATAAAATTCTAAGGAAAGTATAGAATGCCCCTGAGCTAGCAAGTAACTTTAATAAGTGCCGTAAACGAGCGATATTTAATGTCACAAATTAACAATCTGTAAAACCTCATGTATTACGTGCAATCCCAATATATAAAAGTCATTCTGTTTAAACTTGATTAAAAACAAATGCTACAGTTATTAACCCCTCCCCTCACGCTAAAGATAGCTGGTTTTAACGTTTCATATTTGAATTATGTAAATCTTGAAAATAGAGTTATTGTAGTCAAATAATGCAAAACAGGACATCCCGAGGTGTATTATTTCTCTGCTATTATGGTGATTTAAATGCTGCGTTCACTTTAAAGGGAACATTGTTCTATTTAGATTTTTTTTTAGATCAGCACATAGATTGATACGTCTTTGCTTGAGTTACAGTGTCTGGGTTAAAACACATCATATTTGTGCGATCACTCATTCATTTCAAACAATGGACGTGATCGTAGCACAAATATGCTTGGAATTTAGCACTGGAGGCTGGCAAACAGTTGGCTGTATTTGTTGAGGTCCAGAAGAAGAGAGAAAGCCAGGCGCCTTGCTTTAGCTGTATTAACCGTTATTGCGACCACTGCGATCAAAATATATTCACTAGCGTTTCTGACTGATGACATCAGCACCCTATACAGCACAAGGCAAATAAGTCACATTAAATCTGATCTGAATTTAAAAAATATATATTTTGAGAGGGTAAGAACATCACAATTGTGTCACATCAGGTTGGTAAAGTGAACACAGAAATTAATAATTTTTTAACCATTTATAGTTAAATGTATTGTTATGGAACATTAAGGAGACATTTACAATTCTCATCTACAATATAGCATCTACAAAAAAGAAGAAGAAGAAAAAACCCTGCCTCCTCACACTCTCTCTTTCTCTTGAAGTTAATAAAATATCTTGTTATGTCACAGAGAACCTAGAAAACCCTCACCCTCTGTCCCGAAGAATTTGGCAGAAAATATTATAATATTACAATATAATATTGAAAATTTCTGGCAGCGGAGACTCGCTCTGCTCAGATTCAATAAACATCTCGTAAACATCTCGAAATCCTTAGCACACCAATGGATAAACGTTGTTATTTGGGAAATAACAGTAATCTTAATATACAGAATATACAGTAAATCCTCAGCTTCAAGGTCCCATATTTTACTATTTTGTTAAATGCTAAATAGGCTTAGAGGTCATGTAAAGTTCATTGAACAACATCAGTTTCATTCCTTCCAACATTTTTTTTTCGGTATTTGTGTAAACTAGCTACTGTCTAGTCACACCCTACCAGCAAAGCTGAGTCGAGCTGAGCAGCAAGCTGGGGGAGGGCCATAATCTTAAATGAGGTCACATTAGAGGGGAAAAAAAATCAAATTTTTTAGAGTCAGCGCACGAAAAAAGGACAAAAAGCAGGGAAATTGTTTTGTTTGAACATACACACCGGAGACTACGATCTAAATGTATAAATTTTACACAATAGGCTTCCTTTAAGATTTGAGAATTAAACTGTACAGTAAACCATGGTGTCTTAATGACCCAATAAGGAGTCATTTAAGTTTATGCTTATGATTGATTGACATTTAGAAGGATCACAGAAAACGTACTGTACAGTATATAAGGTGGAGATAAACTGTGTCCTGATTATATTTATGATGCTCAGTGGAGTTGTAGTAATGTCTGTACTGTCTGTACTGTGTTTAAGTACTATCTCTGGAAACCTGTGTATGTACTGTAATTCTGTTTTTATTTTATATGCTTCTGACTGCTGATTATTATTATTTATTTTTTTTACAGCTTTTATTTATTTATTTATTTATTTAAAATTCCTTCACAATTTCAAACACTGGGAAAGTGTTTTATTCAAGATAAGAAAAGCCTATACAGGCCTATAGAATCTGTTTATAATTATTTATTATATTATTTTTTATTATTATGTATTTTTTTATAAACTATAAAAATGATTGTATATAGTTATCATTTCACAAGCCATTGCGCACAGAATTGAGGCTCGGTGCCATTTCATGACATTTCATGTTTTAGCACAAACTGCCTAGAAGATACATGGTATTGATATGCTTTCTAGCTTAGGTGCCAGACATAGTGATGCCAGTCAATCACTTTTGTCACTGTTATTATACTGTGATTGAATACGCGTGTATAGTGCAATATATTTTTACTACTAAGAATTATTTTAAATAATTATTTCTTTTTTTACAGCATCTACAAGCATTTGAATAGTGAATGCAGGACAAATTTTATAAATAAGAGGGAAAATCAATTCAAATATGGATCAACCCATTGTCATTCCTGTGGCTGCTGACTAGTCTCGGGCTAAAATATTAATCCTGTCATCCTGTGCTGAACATCAATCCATCTGTTGATCATGATGGCTCACTGAATTAGCCAAAGTAAACAGAGAGCTGAGCTCTTGTTTCCATGGCGACTCGAGGCAGAACACATCATTGTTGAAGTCAGTTCCAGTATGGATCAGAGCAGACGCTTCTGCGACTGCACATGCCACAGCTCTTGCTGTTACAGGAAACCCTGCTGATGAAGGGAATCATTCTTGGTTCTGATTACAAAGGTGATATTGTCGGTAGCTCAAAGAATAATTTACATGGCTACAGTTCCTTGTTACATTAGAATGCATTTGTTTTGGTACTAGACTAGTATCATATGTGTTGCCATCAACATACTGCTTTTATTCAGATTAAACAGATGGAAGTAAAGAGATCAGGACAGCTACTCAATCAACCCAAGTTCTGAAGGATCTCATGACTTCCTTTCCTAACCTACCTGATTTAATCTCGGGCTAGTTACACAACAGACACAGCCTGATCTATTGGCAACAAGCACATCCACAGCAACTTTCTTTTGATCTTCATCACCGTGAAGGTTTCTAACCTAAAAGTGAGATGTCCTTTTTCAGCTCAGCAGAACACTAAAAGGTGAAATAAAACCTTAAATGGAAATAATAAAAAGGAAGATACTACATTTGTTCATTCATTTCCCATTTTCTGTACCGCCTTTCCTGTGTAGGGTTGCAGAGAGGGACAGAGCCAATTCCAGGAAGCCCAAGGCACAAACCAGGGAACAGGCACACACACACACACACACACACACACACACACAGTCATACACTGTGGGGTCACCCAGTCATACACTTTTGACTGTGAGGGGAACTCAAAGTTCCTGGCGGAAACCAATAAAGCATAAGCAGAGTGCGGGATACGAACTCTGGAGGTGCGAGGCCACAGTTGTAACCACCAAGCCAAACTGTTTTCCAAAAGGTCTTTGCGTTATAATTAACTTATAGAGATGTTGATTAAAAAATATATGAAGCTTTTATGCCCTGGGAAAAAAAAGATGTTAATTATTTCAGTGGAAAAAACAAGGAACCTATTATTGTATAACCATTTAAGTTGAACAAAAGAATCATTTTGAGCCATATGAAAGTTTTTTTTTTTTTTTAATAAAAGACATATACTGGGGCACTTACAAAACCTTTCTTGTCCTTTGCTTTTTTTCTTTAATTCTTTAACACCCGATCCTTGAAAATCAACGGATAACTTGTTGCAAACTTGCAGAAGTTGCAGGGCTGCATCTGTGGCAACTGATGACCGCCACTTGCACAACCTGGGGGTTATTGCCACATCTCTGCACAATCCTGACCTTGCTCCAAGCCATTTTCTCATGTGTAGGCCATTAAAGGATTTCCTTGGAGGCTAGACATGAAGCTGCCAGTCTGATCATGGCTGAGAAACATTTCTACATTCATGGTAGTGAAACATGTGGGGAAAGTGCATTAGTGTAGAAGGGGATTATATAGAGAAATAAAGGTAGTTTTTACTCTGATAAACAAACATAAATATGTTCTGTTATTCTGCACAATCAAAAGTCCCAGTTTTACTTGAAAGCCCCTTTTACAATATGACAGGTTTTGTTGACAAGTCGGCATCCTGTTTCTAAATGCATCAATGCCCCTAGTGCTGGAGGACCTTTACCTGATTTACTTCATTAACTAATTAACACCCGTTCTGGGAGCATGGTGGTGTAGTGGTTAGCACTGTTGCCTTACCCCTCCAGGGTCCGGGTTCGATTCCTGTCTGTGTGTGCATGGAGTTTGCATGTTCTCCCCGTGCTTGGTGGGTTTCCTCCGGGGACTCCGGTTTCCTCCCACAGTTCTGAATAAAAGTTGGTTTGACAGAGCAGGGGCAAAGATTAGGATATGGTGTTTGGAAGAAACTCCTAAACGCTGATGCTACATTGTGGTTCTGTTTGTATATTCAGCTGTCTCTCCTTGAGCCTACATGGTCCCTGTCTTGGGGCGTTGGTGGTTCTGTAAGTCCATTATAGATAAACAGAAAGCTGCTGATGGTTCATGTGAAGTGCTTTGCATGCCATCTCCTTCCCATTAGTCCTGACCGAGCTGAACGATGGAGCTGCTCTGGGATGGACAGAGGTCTGCCGAGTTAATGCATCAGTGGCAGGAAATAGCAATCAATAGTGTTGGTTTGGACGTTCAGATCATGAGCTGTAATGCTCTGTGGTCCTATATTCAGGATGTTTTATAGAATATTGAAAATCTTGTTGGCTGGATATAAGCTTGTGTCTCCACTTTTTCACTGGACAGTCTTTAACAGGATGCTGCTAAATTGACTCCTGAAATAGTCACACCCTGGTTAAGCGCCTGTAGGCCTTTTTATTTCCACCTAACCTGAAAGTAACTAAAGCTTGAAAGGTGGTGACATCATTTCCTTGCTTCTTATAAGATAAAGCAAAGATTAGTATCATATATTATTGGTAACAATGACACAAAGTTAAGTAGGTGCTAGGTTACGCTACCAGCCTCCATTTCCTCCGTGTTTATTATTGCACTCAGCTCACAGTTTCCTAAAGTCTAAAGTTGTTGATTCGTAGATACAGTACGTGGATCTGATAACAAGGTTCATGTCAGTCCAGGTTTACTCATTTACTCCAGTTTCCTCTTCATAGTAACACACATCCTTTGTTGGTGGTTTTCAAAATGAAGGCATCAAATCGTCTCACTTCCTTTACTGCATTTTGATCCTTTAATATAGTATTTCTTCCCCTCTAAACACTTGTCCCCCTTCACCAAGACTACACTTTATTAACCCTAGCTGAAAATAAATGCATGTCAGGTGAGGTCCTGAGATGTTGTTGGATCTTTAAAACCTGGGATTAATGCAGAGTTACAAATACATATTTGCTGATTTAAGTCGGCTAGAATGCACTTCTACAGGATTAATCATTTTGAAACCTGAAGCTGTTAAACATTCTGTAACTAGAGACAAAAGAGACAGAAGCATCTCTGGTGAGTGCCACATCAGCTTTAATCACATCGAAATCTTGTGACAGAGAAAGAGAGAGAGAGAGAGAGAGAGAGAGAGAGAGAGAGAGAGAGAGAACTCGTGGGCTTAATTACCCTCAAGCTGTTTAATAGCAGTGCTAGAATCAGGCTTTGGGCTTTAATTAGAGCAGCGCACAAGGCAGCAAGTGCACTTTGTCTCATCTGATGCCTTTGATCAGCTCATAGGAAGTAGGATGCATTTAGGAGCCTAGCAACTATAGACACACCCAGGCCTAATGAATCTGTTTAGTAATGAGTTTCAGTATGTTATAGCTTTCCAAAAAAAAAAAAATAATAATTAAAAAAAACATAGTAAAGCATTTTCATAGTCACATTTGAATAAATATATATTTATAATATATATCTTTTTGAACGAATTTTTAATGTGACTCAGGAGAACGAGTAGTCTCAGAGAGTGATTCGTTCATTTTCTACTGGGCGCGCATGTGCAATTCATCGCAAAACCTCTATAGGTTACTAACTATAAACAGAATTAAACGGTTCTCAACGAATCTGAGTCGTTTGTTCTTTTGTCACGTGACTCCCGTAGACGCTATGAAGTGCAATAAATTCAAAAAACGAACGACTCAGACTAGAAGATATGATGGTGAGCTGCTCATTCTGTTTATAATAATATGTTCTTAGCTGCATTGTAATATTTTCATTACTGGAACTAGAGCCATAATTTACGTAGACGTGTTGGGGGTCTGTTATGGTCAAAAGAACATAATGAACTAAATGACTCAAAAAAAGATTTGTTCATTTTGATGAACGAGATTCAAAGAACAGAGTCATTAAAATGATTCAAACAGACCCATCAGAAAACCCATCCTCATTTGGGTGATATCAGATATCAGGGATTGATCTGCAGTCATAATGATGCTGGAAGTTCAGCATAATTGGAGAGCTGTTTAAGTTAATACGAAAATTAAAATAAATACACAATATTGGGTAAAATGCCCCAAAACCAAAACCACTGGTGTCTCAAAGGTATGATAACTACAAAAAAAAAAAAACTTTTGAGCTATTTTATACACATTTGAATTTAAATTTTCATCAGTTCTGGGAAAGCACTAAACATCTTTTCATTCACATTAGTGATTTAAAATCTTTGTGATTATTTAATGTAATGCTCTCTAGAATGCATATATTCTGCTCCTGGGGTTATTTCTTCAACATTTAGCATAATCCTTGAAAGTTGGTGGATAACTTGTCGCTAACTTGCAGAAGAGATGCATCTCTGGGTGGGAATCATACACACAATCTTTCAGGGGGGGGGGGGGGGGCATGTGCACAACTTGGGAGTTATTGCTACGTATATCCCCAGTACAATGCTGACCTCCACATATTTGGGCCTTTAAGGAGTTCCTGGAAGGCCAGACGTGAAGCAGACAGTCAGATAATGGCTCCAGTGAACTGAGAAAACATGATGGTATCCAAGCACTAGTGAAATGCTGGGAAAAGTGCATTAGTGTAGCATGGGATTATTGTGAGAAATTAAGGTAGTTTTTACCCTTATAACTGTGTTCTGTTATTTTGCACAATCAAAAAAATCCCGATAAATTCAAATTCCCCTTATAAAACCAGTAGCCACGTTATAAGGTTAGCTATTGTGTTTTGCCATTAAATTATGTAACCAAATTCATTAGTTAAGAGTAGGTGACCGAATGTCTATTTGGTTTCAGTAAGCAATTGAACATATAATACTATGTATGGTAGCATGCGAACAATAGTACACAATACACTGTTGTCTAAATTTATAGCAATATTTATGGAATCTAAGATTCAATCCATTAGTTTTATTTTGCACAGCACAGGCTTAACTCAAACAATGAAGATGTCTATGTGGCTCAATACAATTTAACATGAAGCCTAAGGTCATTTAATTCACGACTCCGAGAGACAAATGTGCTTGTCATAACCTTGGCTGACTTAGCTGGAACAGGACTTAACTATTTGTTATTTATCACTTAACATTTACTCTTCAGTATGTGTGTGCTTAGTTACAACACCAAACACACGAAAAGCAATAGCGATATGCTTTGCTGTGCTTCCATCTTCTAAAGTTAGGGTTAGGGTAGCCTTTTATGAGAGCAGCATTATTATGATTCGCTGGTTGTATCCCCTGATCTGTACCAGACATTATAACTAATTCAGTAATAATAATAAAAAAAAATGCTCTTGTGGCATTCTGTTGTGCCACAAAATGCTGTTGTGGTTTTACAAAAGCTTTTCAATATCATATGCAACATCTGTTTGAATCAGCAGTAAATGATTCAGCACTGCTGCTAAGCTTAAAGGGCTTTGCAGTGCAATTACAAATGAACTATTTTGTTTGCTTAGTGAACTTAAGCTGAATGTAATATTGCCAGCGTTACATACTGGGAGTTTACTGTCTCTCTTGTTATCTAAAAATCTTTTACAAAAATAATAAAGTATTAGGCCCCATGGGGCATCAATATTTTGCACTATCCTGAAGAGAAAAACAACTAAGGCCATATGAGCTTATATAGTCATTTATAGGCATAGCTTAATATTTAAATAAAAGCAAACCATACATTGACTTCGAGCTGACTATAAAGTGACTATAAAAGTGTGAGATTAAATGAAAGAACAGGTTAAGTTTCTACTGTATGGATAGATGCTTGTATGAAATTAACATCTACTTGTATACATACAACACATATGTACTGTACACACACACACACACACACATACATATATATGTGTATATTATGTATAGGGAATTGGTGGCCCAGTGTTAGGTTTCCATGTAGAAGGCCCGGGTTTAATTCTCGCCCCAAACCTGTGCGCTGGGGCGCCCCCTCGACGGGAGCAACCAAAAGACTAACAGCAACAACATGCAATACATATTTGCTAAACTTGCCATTATTGCATTGCTTATCCATGTCTGGGAGTTAAAGAAACTCAAAACTAAATGCTATGCTAAGCTATCAAATGTACACAGCAAGAAGATTTGATATAGTCATTAGCTAGCATGTGAAATAATAGCACTGATTAGCTTATGAACTTGAACTTGCTGTTTTTCAAGCCCATTACTGATGAACGTTGTTTTTTTTTTTTAATGTACTTTGGTTATGGAGTTTATCTAGCAGTCAAGGTTAACTGTGTTAGCACTGCCAACACCAACAACATTCCCCTGGCACCACCTAATCGAGTCAGAAAGTAACTCTCTGCGCTAGTCATAAAGTGAAAAGCCTAGAACAAAACATAGCTCTAGTAAAACTGAAAAAGGAAAATTGCCCATGCTGTGGTCTGGGGAATATCATGATATTTTAGAGAAATAAACAGGTTTAGCAATTACCGTAATTGCTTAGGAATTGGAGTCTCAGGGTGCAACAGGAAAAGATACGTGTAACATTACACATTTAGCAGATTCATACTGCTTAACCTTAACATATCCTTCAAAAGCTACTATATAACCCTTGGAATTGTGTTAAGGCAGCAGAATAGACCAGCTTCCTGTTTTACTCGTTTGCTTTTTTTTTTCACGGTGGCACAAACGCATGAAGTGGCACTGCTCCAGATCATGCAGATTGCATTCATTACCTTACAGCATGTGTTACTAGCCTTCATTTGATAAATTGCTGAATATAGAGCTAAAACTTGAGATTTAAGAAAAAGCAGGCTGTAGATTAAGTCTGGAATTTTAAACAAGAAGAACAACTTATTACATATTATGGTATATTTAGGTATACTCTATACAACACACTCTGCATTCCCAGAATATATTGGTCTATATGGATTGCACGTACAGTAGGAAACAAAACTTAAATCTCACATATTGCAACATATTCGAAGGCATGTTTAATATTGTAGGTTTTCTTTTACAATAGTATTCTGAATCCGACGATTAACTAAATCTCATGTAACGCGTATAATCCTCTCAATTTGTTAACGCAATAAGAGGCGACGTTTTTTTTTCCCCACTACATTTTAGGGCATGTGCAAACACGCTCGCACACTCTCTGCCTTGTGTTTGGAAGTGTAAAGGCATGCAAGGAATTGCAAAACAGATTGTATTTTGTCTCAGCTAAGAATGGATCCTCTTATTGAAGCCATCTGTCTCAGGGCAAGAAGGTTTTACTTTATAGTGTTGTTCGTCCATATTACAGCATCGAATTACTTTTTAATACAGGTGTTTTTTCTCTTTTTTCCCCCTTCTTTTCCTGACCATGATGACGTAGAGACAGAACAAACTATTTTAAAGGATAAAGGATATAATACAATGTATATTAGATAGGGCAGGGCATTTAAACAGTACAGTACACACACATAAACACTGTACTAATTATATAATAATATAATGTTAGCCCCAATATACACCATATACTGCAAGAAGGTTTTTCAGGTTTAAGGAAAGAGCTCAGGTGATAGCGTAGGTATTCCAGGCTCAATGGCTGTAATTGTGTAAACAAAACCTGCATTGAGGTTAAAGTGCTATGTATTGTGGCTCATTTTTTCCCATGCTTGAATAAGGCCGTCTACAATAGGTATGTAATACTAAAGCAGAAGTCATGCTTTCACTTCCCCCACTGTCACAACGTTCAGTATAACTGGGACGTTGTCTTGTATTATACAATCACACAGCACCCCCTCCAGTGACACCAGCTGCTAGTGTGTTTATGTGAGAGCAAACAGTGGCAGAGTATTCTGTCAGATGAGGCAAAAAAGAAACAGGAAGTTCTGGAGTGTAGAAGCAGCATCATTTTTGTGGTGCTTTCTGTCTCTCTGACTTCCTGAAACCGATCAGCAAGAGGCTTGATTCAGGCTTGGTGCTGGTACTGTGATCCTGTTACATCCACTAGGCTGGCAGCTGATCTGAAGGACTCACCAGCTGTGATGTGGCTAAATGCTGACTCGGTTTCTGATCTTAGGCTGAGTTTTGAAGCTGTAATGGATGTCGTCTGGGAAGAATCACTACCCATAGTGGTAGCGTCTGATATAAACTACAAATTATCATTGGTGTACATGGGAAAATCTGAGCTCATACGTATTAAAAGTATAGTCACTTTTTTTTAAATTTAAGATTTAAACACAACTTTTCAGTGTTTGCTACAGTATAAAGACATGATCCCAGACAAACCAAAGAATATTGATCAAAATCACCAAATTGCACAATGTTAGCCTGAACTGGCTAACAAATAAACATAAATAAATAAAATAGTTTTATCGCATTACTTAACCAGTCGTAGTGTGTTAAAGTGTGTCTAAGTATGTTTAAGTTGAACTTAAGTTGAAGTTGAAGTTGAACTTTGCATTGGACAGTCCCCTGGATTAAAATACACATTGGTTAACTGAGGCATGAAAAGTCTAGGCTTTTTTTTTTTTTTTTTCTAGGCTTTTTTTGATCGACGCTACCAAAAGTGTTGCATCCTTTTCTCATGTCTAGCTGAATTTTAGTGTTAAAACCAAAGTTAAAACCAATGACAACTAGGCCATGGTGGGTCAGTGATGGGTTAAGGATCTGGGTTATTAATCAGAAGGTTGGGGTTTCAGTATTTTTATCTATGGACATTATTTTTGTAATATCCTTATATCTATACATTATCTGGATATACATTGAAAACTTACAATGATAGCCTGTTACTGGTTTTATTTTCAATGTACATATTTCATACTCTATTTTATGAATGATACATGCTTATACCACTTGTACAATATATGAGCTTTTTATCCTGACAGTGGAATTTTCAATTTATCATTTATAAAGCTACTGCACATATTCATTTCCCATATAACACTCATATAACACATGTATTATATAACACATTTGTTATATAATATTTATTTGATTATATATACTTATTTAACCTACACCTTTAAAGTTGCACAACTGATGAATATGCACTCGTATTTGCACTTTCACTACTGAGTCCCTGCACTATGCAGTGTCATTAAAGATCTATCTATCTATCTATCTAGAGAGATAGAGTTAGTAGATGAATATATATAGATATTCATCTACTAACTCTATCTGGTTTAGGGGTTGTGTATCATGGCTGACCCTGCTTCCTGGCAAGCTTAAATATGTGCAAATAGAAGTTCAATGTTCTACATTATGATATTATACGTTATAGTGGAAATAAACAATGGCTTTAAGTAGTAAATACTCAGACTCAGTCTATTTTACTTACATTTCTGCATGTATTTAACACAATATAAAATTACGTTCAACATAAAAACAGAGTTTGTAATCTTACATGAAGAGACATCTGCTTGTTCAGCCTTGTTGAATATTGGTGGTCAACACACCCCTCCCCCCCTCTCCCCCACACACACATAGATAGATAGACTATATTTATAATAGTCCTTCGCAGAGAGACTTCACTTGCATCAAAGCAATTTTATGCCTTCAGGAGATAACATTAAAAGTGACACAAATTAAAATTGTCTGAGACACAAAGAAGTCACACCTAGTGATACTTTAAAAGGACTTTGAACATAATGTTAATTCATGACTGTCTCAAAGAAAAAAAAAATCCAGTGTAAGTTTACAGCATGTGACCAGACTAAACATGATGATGCAATACATGTAATAAAGTTGTAATTTAATGGCTCAACTATTAATGGCTCAAATAAGGCCATGAGATAACAATATACAGATAACAATAACCAGATTTCCACTTAACTTAATGCCTGACGCATTATTATAGCCAACCCATTTACTATGTCATGCATTGATCATGAGAATGCTCCAATAAGCCTTTATTATCCTGTCATCCTAGTGATTTGACCGAATGCCATTTGACTGTAAAAAATGTGGATCGGCTGAAATAATATCATGATATACAGTATATTTCTTATCTAATATCATGAAACATGAAGCATGACTAAAAAAAACTTTACTAACATATTTCAAACAAAGTCTATTACCGTTATTATTGGGTAAAAATGACAGCTTAACATTTACATTCTTTAGCGAAAGAAGTACTGTCTTTATCTGGCTCTGACTGTCAGGGTGAAAGTTGATCTATTCTCCCTACTTCCTCATAACTCTCAGTCAACGTAGGACATGTACAAACCTGCTCATATAGTAAATGCAGGTAGATAACAGGTTTGAGAAGGAATGTTACAGAATGATTCACCAGCTAAGGACACTTAAACCTTCAATTTCCCAATAAGAACCCCCTTTAAAAAATCCCTTTAAAAAATGTTAACCAAGATTACTGGGCTGGAAGTGTGTATGGAGGGGACTGATTGCACTTCCTGTTTTGGTGTTGCATTCTTTGGCAGTGGAACAGAGCCGAGTGTTCTCCCCCTTTATTTCCTCTCTGCAGAGCCATGTACCAAACGTAAAGTGCGCATGAAAGAGTGCTGTAAAACATATCAAAGGTTTTAACTGAATTCTATATATTTTTACTACATACAACATATACAGAACCAATTCAAGTTCAATGTATATTTATGTACTGTATGTTTTATTTGAATATGGCAAAATTGCATGCATATGGTTTGAACTGACATTAAACAGGGTCTTTAACGGTCATTCTGCAGCTGGGTCTTCAATAGGAGTCAAAACAAAGCTAATCCAACGGCTATCAGCAGCTGCTAGACCCATGAAAGCGAGTTGGCCATTTCTCAGTGAGCCTTTGAGGCTGAGGAGAGGCTCACAGCCTTCGCCTTGTGCATGCCTTATGTCCTACGTGCCCACAACCTACGCCTTCTTAGCTGGACGTGTGCCTTCTGGCGCCCCCCCCCCCCCNCCCCCCATACACACATGCTCATACACACAATGCAAAACACAAAAGTCTGGCTGGCACTGAGCCCAGACTGGTTCCCCCTAAACTTTACATCATGAATGTCTCTGGAGCTGGCAGACTATTCTACTTCCTGCAGGGTGCCCCCTATTCTCCCTGGCTGCAACATGTCACCATTTAAAGCAACATTACCCCCAAACTTGGCCCTGCAGCTCATTTTCAATCATACCCACTTAACAACCATAGATCTCTATAATGACCTAAGAATACATTAATACAATGTTATAATACATAATAAACAATACTGTGATGTTTATTTTAGCATCATTATTTAACATTTATTAGCATTATCCATTACACAGTGTTTATAATGCATAACATGTTAACTTATTTCAAAGAAAATCAGAGATTGTTACAGTCGGGTGTTAATGGAGCAGTGGTGGCTCAAAAAGGTTAAGGTTCCTGGTTACTATCGGAAGGTTAGGGGTTCAAGTCCCAGCACTGCCAAGCTGCCCCTGTTGAGCCCTTAAGCGAGGCCATTAATCTTATCTGCTTCAGGAGTGCTGTATCCTGGCTAACTCAGCTTCTGGGGAAAAATTATTCTATTGTCCTGCAAGGTACTGTACAGAACACGTGAGAAAAATGTTTATCCTAATCGAAAAAAATCTAAAATGCTGCAGCTTATGACCACATAAACACTGAAACCCACAGACATTCTTTGTTTTTTTGTTTTTTCTCTTATTAATAATACTGACCAGTAATCTAAAAACACAATAAAATTAAAGCCTTTTTCCATTGTAATGTCTATTGTAGAGAAGTCACAAAATTATAATAATAATATAACCAAGATAACCATTGGTTAACCAACTGAGATCAAATGAAATATTATAATGTCATAATGTCAAATTATTTAAATTAGTCACCTGCCAGGTCAGTCCTCTCACTAAATTACCCCAATTGTGTCAGTAGTACAGTTTATTCTATTGGTTAGAAAACAATCACAATTAAGCTTTTAAATACCCATTAAACATATTCATTAAGTACTATGTATTAAAATGCCATATGAAAACATGCAACCTTCTGCATAAATAAAGACACCATCCAATAACATACAAAATACTGTAGGTATGAAAAAAACAAAAGGAAATGACCTATTTAAAATATAATACACACTAAATGTTAATATCTGGCACAAATTTTGAAATAAAAATAAAAAAAACAGGCAAAGAGTAACCAAGATTAAATTTGGATGTGTGAAACAGCCTACTGTCAAAACACAAACAAAGATAGACAGATAAAAAAAGATCTGCATTTGTCACAGAGGCAATGTTGGACCAAGAGTTAATTAGCCCAAATTATTTATAGGGGGGAGTGTGACTGTAAGCAGGTGAGTGTCACTAGTGATAGAGTGAAAATGGTCGTGAGGTCGTGTAAGATTGTGTGTGATGTATCACGGGACTTTGAAAATTGCAAACACTGTCTTGACAGTAAAACCCCAAACACATGATTTCTAGTCCTTGACTGACAGCCATACACATTCACCTGGCTTATTGGAAGGGTCATGGGACAGTGTCTGTCAATGTCATTGTAATGCTTGATTTATGTACTGCCTCACTCACATTTCTTTAAAACAACTTGCCAACATCTGGAGCATCTGTTAGTGTGGGATTTTAAGGAAAGGAAGATGGTTGGCAATCCAGATCTCACTGGAAAGTCATGAGGTGGGTGGCTAAATGGTACAGAAGGTTTTGGCAATACTACACAAAGGAAAGGAAACATGAGCATTTCTGTAATTGATCATTACAGAAAGTATGAAGGAGTTGACAGCTTTTTTTCTATGTCAGTAAAAAGATTATAATCAGAGATCATACTCATAGTTTCCTCCATAAATCTCCGCTATACTTGCAGAGTAAAATGTTATGCTTGGTCTGACAGTGCACAGTGACCTGTCACGACTATGAGTATCTTTTAGCCTTGAGTAGAAAGAAGGACTATTAAGGGCAGAGATTTGCAATCTGGGCGATTTTTAAAATTTTTTATTTGGAACACAGCCTGTTTAACGTACCTGTGAATGTCATCTTATAGTTCGTATGACCCCAGGTTATTAAAGCATCACGAAAAAATGGAAGGACCTTGCACATCTCAGTGCACGTGGCAGTAAACTCCTAAACCTGGAAACGTGCTTTTGGACCAAGTGACCAAGTTGTCATATATTTCCCTAGAAATAAGGTGCTATGGCAGTAAAGAAAGTGTCGTACTTTCCTGTCATTGGTGGCGCCTTTCACATCTGTTGGATACATCTGCATTGGTGTAGAATCAGAATTAACAGGAGAGAATCAGATTTAACAGGTTTGGAATGTTGACTATGAGGTTGAGTCACTTGGGTGTTTTTAACCACAAAGGAGAATTTATCTACAGTAGAAGCCCATTCTTGGAGGTCTCTACTACTACGACCATCAAACATGTATCATAATGTTTGCAAGATTTGAGCCAACCAGTTAAAAGCTTGTTTTAATGCCTTTTAGGCTTGAGCTGCTTGCGAATTTCTTTGATCCAGCCCTACAGTGTGGTGTCTGAGGGGTTCCAATGATACATCAATGTATCATCTATAGAGATGTGCTTAGGGAGTGACCATTTTGCTACCGCTTGAACCTTGGCTGCATTTCTGACATCGTACTCCAAACATACTGTATGATGAATCCTGGAAAAGCGATGTGAGACGTTCTCCCCCACTTTGACTGAGTTTAGAGTCTCTAGGTTTTGGAGAGTGAGTTAAAATAGATGAACACAACTCTCTATCCTGTTGTATGCAGTTGCTCAACTTCTTGGAAAAACCTGAAAAAAATAAACTCTTATATTTTTCTAGTGGTATGTGCCTTAAAGGCTCAGACTGTAAAATATTATTCTAAGACAGAACGATGATGAGCAGTACAAAATAGTAGTATTTAAAGGACCCCCTTGAGGCATCAGCTGAATCACTGTAACTTTTGACATTTCACAGGCAGCCTGTTCAAACAAGGCATGACATACTTGCCTTTAGAGCACAGCCTCACCTGTATTCCTGATTTTCTGCACCAGAACTCCTAAAAGATGTTCTCTATACTGTAGCTGAATCACAGATCGCCTTTTACAGGTGAATAATGACTCAGCGTCAGGTTTAAAAACTGCCCTTAAAAACACTCAAAAACATTAATTATGATTATGATTTGGGCAAGAAGAAAGATTTGGTAGGCCGATTATTTAACAGCAAGACAACAACAACAGCAAATTAGTTACATGGACGAAAAAAGAAAACTTTGTTTCTGTCTTTTATCTACTCATGAAAAGGATGTTTTGGGACAGACTGTACTGGAGACTGTGAGTGGAATATTACTAAAGTGGCTTCACTCCCACAGGAACTCGAGCAGGAAATACCAACGGATTAAGAAAGAATGAAAGTAAATGCAGCCAGTAAGGGGGGAGTCACAAGAAAAAGTAAATAATCTCCAAAAACCATCATTTTAAAGGATTCTAAGGTCACTTCAGTCTCAGGTCGAATTTACGGCTACTTTTCACACACACACCCTTTCACACTTCCAAAACCAAAACACAGACAGCGCGATGCCACATGACGTACACAGTGCTTCTGGACATTTATGGAGCCGCAGCAACATGGCAACTGTTCGGATGTTGGTCGCTACGGCTGCCTTTAACGCTGGGGAAGAGTATCCAAATATCATTATTTAGATAAAAGCAAAACATATACTGATCCCTGTGTCATAACAGTGTCCGAGTGAGTGTCGATGTACTGGAAATCAACCCTAAACTACGATCCAGAGGCTCTTAGTGTACACAGTGAAATGAAGTGAACGTGATTCTACTGAATAACAGAAAGTATCTAGAGTTACATTAGCTTAAAATTCCTAAGTGGGTGGGTGGGTGGGTATGTGTGCGTGTGTGCGTGTGTGCGTGTGTGTGTGTGTGGGGGGGTGTTGTATACCACAATCAGAGAGCGTAGTAATGAGTAAATTCCCAAACTTTAATTCATTTCAATTCAATTTATTGGTATAGTGCTTATGAAAGGATATAAATGAGATAAAGTGTAAGGAACAATGTATAACTATTAGTCCCTGATGAGCAACCCAGGGGTCATGATGGCAAACTCCCTGAGACGGCAAGAGGAAGAAACCTTAAGAGGAACCGAACTTAACAGGAATTCCTTTTCATTTGGGTGATATCAGATAGTAACAGCCATAAATCAATCCCCGCTGTACAGTATCTGTGCTGTGAGTTCTGATTATATAACATGGAAATGTTTAAGTTCATATATAAAGTCCACTTTATGGCTCACAGTGGAGGCTCGGGTTGTGGCAATTCGATTTTCAAAACTACCGAGCAACTGCAATAACAAGAAAACTGCCCTCATCAGCCGAGTTCAAGATCATCTTCATGGTCATTGAAAGGATCTGTCCTCAGTCACCACACACATCAACAAGCAGACCACAGGGCCAGAAGACCTAGCAATGGGCGGCACAGTGGTGTAGTGGTCAGCACTGTCACCTTGCATCTCCAGGGTCCAGGTTCGATTCCCGGCCTGACTCTATTCCCGTCTATGTGTGCATTGTGTTTGCATGTTCTCCCCGTGGGTTTCCTCTGGGTACTCCGGTTTCCTCCCATGCAGATATCCATCCCTGCGATGGATTGGCACCCTGTCCAGGGTGAACCTCGCCTTGTGCCCTAAGTCTCCTGGGATAGGATCCAGGCTCCTGAGACCCCGAATCCAGGATAAAGTGGTATAGAAGATGAGTGAGAAAGTGAGGGGGTAAGAGTAATAACTTAGCATATGATAAATGACCATTTAGGTAATGTACTGAATTATTTTTTTTGTGTGTGTGTTAATTTCACATATTGATAATATGTTTATTTTACTTAAAAAAAAAAAAACAATTATGTACCTAATTCTATGAAATGAGTTAAGCTTAAACATCATATTGTTTACGTGTTTTACACTTTTTCTTTTTTCCATTTTTTGTTTCGATTTCATGTGAGAAAATGATCCCTCGTGCTCCTTCAGAATTTGAGTTCTAGAAATGGCATCAGGGAAGAAAAATATTCTGTACCTTCAGCTGCCTTCATTTTGTTGCAACATAACGTTGCTGAGCCTAGACATGACCAACTGAAGCAAGCCCAGATCATAACACCGTCTCCAAAGGCTTACACAGAGTGCACTATGCATGATCGGTGCATCGCTTCATGCTCTTCACTTCTTACCCTGACACACACACACACACACACACACACACACACACACACACACACACACACACACACACACACACACACACACACACACTAAGACGTGGCTCTATTCTGGCCATACAGTCCCAACCCGATGAGTCTTCATCACACTGTACTGTATACAGATGGAAATTCTCTTACTTTCACTTTTAAACATAGCTATGGTTTTTACTGTTGCTGTTTTTTTTCCATGCAACTTCACGAAGAAAAGCTGTTTAAGTGATCTCTATTCGTGATTATTTTTCCAACCAAATTTATTCCACAAAGTTGACAGTAACCCGTTATTAACCCAGTTTCAATCTTTTCATACAGTATCTTCTTAGTTGTTTTCTTTGCTTAATGCAGCCTGATAATTTGACCCTTTTGAAATGGTGACTTTTTTTGTCCAGGCAATGTACGCTGACACATGAGTCTATGTATTTAGGGATCTTCATGTATTTTCTGTTGGTATGAAAATACAGTTTCCCTTTACATTATGGAATTTACCATTTATGGCCTCCAAACTCTAAACCTCCATATTGTGAAGTTGGTTATTTATATATATGTGTGTGTGTGTGTGTGTGTGTGTGTGTGTGTGTGTGTGTTTGCACTAGCTTCTTGAAAATGCACCTGTGAGCCCTGAATAACTTGTCAATACTGTCTGTTAAATAACTTACCTGGTGTAATGATTAACCTCTGACTGTTCCTACAGTAGGGCGATGCCATTCTCAGCCTAGTCACTACATAACCTTAAACATAGCAATAGGCCAACAAAGAGTTTTGATGTGAAATGACAATTACGAATATAAGCAACGCTGTCACACTGTCACAGTGTCGATCTGACAAAAGTTACGTTATTGCGTGTACAGAAGAGAAATGCCTCACTGAAATGTCAGAGCAAATTATTATAAGTATCAGGCATGATAATGTTGAACTTCTATATTAAAGTACAAGTCCAAGATCAGTCTCATGTCACAAATATACCATTTTACTATCTGAAAACAAGACTGTATGGTGTCAAATCTGTGTAAAAAGAAAAATAGGACAAAATGTTTTTGTGGATTTGCATTGGTGCAAAATACAGCAAGTGGCTGCATAATGACATCCTTGCATTTTTATTAAAGAACTAGAAGCCTTCAATAATTATTTAAATTTTAAATTAACAAGAACTTGATATGGCTCTGCAATACTCGTGCAAGAGTAATCTGTCTGTTAAAGATTGTGATTTCCGTCCAGAATTGGATTGGCAATGATTAAAGTTATCATCTTGTGCCATGCATTTGATCACGCCCTTACTCAAAAATTACTTCTTGGTAGTCTTGGGATTTAAACTCACAACCTTCTAGTCACAATCACAGAAACATCACACTTGATTTGACAGTTTTGTCATAAGCTGAATGAAGTTATTTATTTAAAACATGCACTTATGTCTAGAGAGTCCGTCTGGATTCTAAATGCACAGAATCCAGGGCAATATGACCAGCATTAATAGACAAGCAGGGCTTAGTTTTATTGCTCTATTCAAGTCTCCCAACAATGAACAACTTCCTGCTGTGATAATAAGACAGAGCGTAACATTCAGCCCTTTACATTCGGAGCACTTCAAAGTGATCTCAAAGCAAGGCACCCGGTTGTGCACTCTTATATAGATGTAGTGTATAATTCAAATGAAAGGTATTGTATACACTGTACACTTGATGTTCAAAACACATCTTGATGTTATTGTACTCTGATTGATAGCCAGCCAATACAGTTTCACACTTCTAAAATGCTGTGCCAACAGCTACCTTTAATAACTCTTATCAAGGACATAACAACTTGATATATTTCTGATAAGGATTATTATCTGTGATTGTCCACTTGTTAAATCACACACACACACACACACACACACACACACACACACACACACACACACACACACACACACACACACACACACACACGTCTATATTAATGAGAATAGATTTAATTTACAATAAGGTGCAAATGAAGCCCCTTAAGGTGGGAAATTCCAAAGGTGCCAAACAAACTAACGCGCAGAAGGTCCTGAAACACAATGTCTCCATGTATCTGTGTGTGTTCACTGAGTTTTAAGGTTTAAACCATATTAAATAATTAGCCTTTACTTAAGATGGAAAGGATAAAATGAATGTACATTAAATGAAGTATAGTAATGTATACAGTCTCCTCCCAAGCATTATAATTCATCTAAAAAATAACTGAATGTCATGTTATGTCAATATCATTACAGTTGCACAATATTAAAGGAGAACTATTAGAACTAAAATTAACTTTTTAATTCATTTTAATTTTTGACACTCATATGGTATTCCAGTCCAGAGAAAGAAACTTGAAAAAAAAAACACATTCACCTCTGTTTGTCCTTTTTCTATTTTTCTATTTTCTGGTGCTTAAATAAGAGAATCAGATTTTGCCCCTATTGTGATCTCATATATTAAGGTCAGTGCTCAGCTCTGTTAGCTCCGCTCAACTCTGCCCAGTTCTGCCATTCTTCATTCATCATCATTTTTCAAAGTGGATCATTTGCCAAGTGGATAGCAGTGGGTACTGTAAATGCTAACGGCTACCCTACTCTGCTTAAGCTCCCATTAGTACTGTAGGTTAGCCTAATGTAGTCTTTAGCTCTTAAAAAGGACTAAACTGTATATGCGATACAGTACATTTTCAGCCTTTTCCCACCAACATCTCTGACGATTTAAATTAGGGAAAAATATACTGTAGGTAAATAATGATAAGAATGTGGATGTTTCCAGTCCTTGTGTTCTGATGAGCTAGGAAAATGCATCTTCTCAAAGCGGCAATCAAGTTCAGTTCATTTAAAACTACAGACACGGAAACTGTGTTTAAAAATCCAGCATGCCAGAAAGCATAATCCGTGATGTGCTTTAGGTGAAACATTAAAAGAGACATTTTGGAGACATCTAAGACTTTTTCGAAACGGAATAATAGATAACCTTTAAATTTATGTTTAAAGATGCATTGAGTGGTTTTGTAATTTTTTCATTTTTAGATCATAACCACTTTTTGCCATGTGTACTGCAGTGTATCATATGAAATCATTATATTCATGCTGCTGCCCATAAAATACTGATTTAGAGGAAAAACTGAGGCTTGTAAAAAAAGACACAGCAACCAACGGGATGAGCCACCAACATTCATCCAACCATGAAAGTCAGCTGATTCAAATGTTTGCCTGTCAAACATGTTGTTTATCAATTCAGAGATCTTCCTCCTAGACTTTTAGCCTAAAGAAATCTGTATTATTTGGGAATTGCAAAATCTCAGATTTCACCAGCCTTCTATCATGATAACACCTTTAGAGCAGCCAGTTTACAGTACCACTTTACCAATCACACCTTGGAAAAAAAAAAAAAAACAGCCTTTTACTATTTCTTCTAGTTATTTTGACAGCCCTGTGTGTCTGGTTGCATGTGTCTTGTGTTTGTAAGTGTGTGTGCATGTATGTTTTTACATTTACAGTAACATGTAGAGACAGCTCAGCCTGCCGGGCCCTCATTCCAGTCTAGTAGATTCTGACCAAGGTCGACATTATCTGATTATGCAATAAAAAAAAAAGATTAAACAAACAGACACAATCACATGCCCCCCCGCCCACACACAGGTTTAGCAAGATTCAGCATCTTTTTTTTTGATTATGCCTAAACTTGTAAGACTAAGACTATGTTTTTGGCCTATGAAGAATCGATAATGATTTCTAATGCAATTTAAATTGCATTCACATCTACAGTATGAAAAAGTTATCAATTCAAGTAAACTTACCATTTTATCCTGGTACTACCTATACAGGTACTGCACGCTTAAGTATAATTACAGTCACATATAATCTATTGCATAAACTTCTGCTTAACTGACGTTATTTTATTAACACATTCATTAACATGGACAGATATTTTTATCAGTTATTATTTATAAAAGGTATATTTTCAACACTGCATTAACCAGGATTCATATCATCCATGAGTAAAAATAAACCCAATGTTCACATGTAAGCTGAAATGGGTATATTCGTTTACTTGAGTTGTTTAATCTAATGCAACTTTTAGCTGAGACATCATATAATTAATCAAACCATATAGTCAAAGGCTCTCACTATGCTGATCAAAATTAGTAACAAACTAGTTGGCAACCAGTTCAGAAAAAGATTAAAACAGGTGATGAACAGAAAAAAACAATAGGTTTCTGATTAAATCACAGCTACGGTATGCAGGTACACACAGAAAAAAGGAATTAAATTGGAATTCATGTAATTTTATAAGCAGTTCCCATAATCATTTTTTATCTGAAATGTGACAAAATAATGCTAATGCTGAGAATTAAGCGTTCTTATATACACTATTCAAGGCTAGAATTAAATTGTCCTCTTACCCAGTCAAAATCTACATTAATTATGCCCACGCTGAAAGTCTTAAAACTTAAAATGAATGCACCTAATGGCCTAATTAGCATACAGTGAAGTCATTATTTTGAGCTGTTTTGACAACACTATAATGCTAGCAATCAATAGGAATAATACATTGTATCAATTAACAATTTTATACTCACCAGCAGCTAATTGGCTCAATAATATAATTTGTGTTTTTAATAGTATTTGTGTTTAAAAAGTTTAGGTCACTTACTGTACCTAATACACCATTACAAGCTTTATTCATGTTGGAGCATCAGTGGATCTGGTGCGTCTATATGGAATGCAGTATGAGGCAGAAACACACGTTTCTTGAGAAAAGTTGCACAGAAACCTCACACAGAGAATAACTCAGGGTTGAACTGGGGGCTTTAGAGCTTTTCTGCTTCAGAATCTTAACATGCCAAATCTGATCCTTAGCTTGCCTTTCTATTTACACTTACAAGGAATTAATCATAAAAGAATGAAGCAAAAACTACATTTGAGAATATGTATTGCAAGGTAACATTTAGGTGCTTTTTTAAAAAATGCATCTCTGTACGAGGAGGTACAAGGCCGGAGTGCTAACCACAATGCCACCTATATTTTACCTATATTTATATAATATATGATGTTAGGCATTTATCAGTAAAAGAGTTAAAACCCTGCAGTTTATGATAAATGAGGGATAAATCCAGCTAAATCGCGATAAATGGAACAGTAACATCCAAACCGTCAGAACAAGAAATCATAACCGGTCAACCATATTGCCTGGCAAATGACAAAAAATCTTCTGCTCTTGCAATCGCATTCAGGCATTCTAGCCTAAGCATGAATTTTGGGGGTTGCGGCCTAGAAGGGAATTTCTGCCAAAATCACTGACTAAAACTTCAAGCCGATAAACAAAGCAAGATTGTACGTATTGTGAAATAGAGGGTAAAGTTTTTGCGACAGATGCAGAGCACGAAATGAAATTCCTACATACTTATTCGTCTTAGAGAAGCATTCTGGCAAACTCTTAACGAGACCACTCTGGTTTCTGGAGTATCACATAGAAGACATTGTACAAACATGTAAGAATGTAGTTGAAAATTGGTAAAAATTAGTTATTAAAGCATGTTGTTGGTGAAATACCTGATGTCATTTACAGCAGCAGGACCCGCCTAAAGCCTAATCTGTCTGTAATTTGTCAATTTGTCCCTGTCCCAGAGGCATGTTTATTGCATATGTATCAATGTCATGTGCCTGAAGATCCATAGTGATGAGATCATAGGTATGCATTATTTATTTTCATGTCTGTATATGATATTTATGTCTGCCAGCTAAAATATTTAAGTGTTTGAAAACGTGGTAAGAAAAAGATCAGAAGGACCAGAAAACACACTGATCTGAGTATAAGTTAAGCTACTGTAGTAATAAATCTGAAAGTAAAAGCAGCAACTAAGCAAATTACTCAGGAACGATTCAATCACTCATTTGGTAACAAAAGCCTATTTAAGCTTTTACTTAAATGTTTGATACTTTACTATTTCTTTAACACCGACCTCCCTTAAAGTGTAGCTGTAAATACTCCAGCTGAAATAGCTTTTATTCCTCAAACATTATTTCAGTTATTTCACTCCTCCTTCAAATGCTCTTTGTCAGTGTCTGTGGAAATGAGCTGCTGCTGAGCCACGCCCATCCAGAGAATAGCAATATGAGCAACACGCTATAGCTAGCTAGCATTGACGTTTTTTTTTTTTTTTGAGGTTTCAAGTGCTTGCTAGTTGTCTTATCTAGCTTTCTCATGTTAATTTAATAAGGTTTCCAAGGTCATACAGTATTTAGCGCTATTTAGCAAAGATATCCCTTCTCCTAAATGTTACTTTTAGGCTTTAGCAATGCTTAGATATATTTAACGAAACCAGCTATTGATAAACATATTAAGTTATAACAAGGCTTAAAGTTAACATCAATTAAATATAACTAACTAGTTTAGATCACTTACAGTAGCTAAAGCTAAAGGTTTAAATGTTTCTGGAGGGTGGTGAGCTGGAAAATGTCAACATCTCCACAAGCCTTGGCAGTCATAACTTGCAGATCCTTATCTCGCTGTTTTTCTTTGTGATAACCTGGGCGAGCGATGCAAATCTGTCTCCAGTTTCTCATACATCGCTGCTGCTGACTAAGGATTTGGCCCCCTAAGTTTTAAACAGGTCTTGAATGATTGAATGATCATGGTACGTGGTAAAATCCACGTATACTGTATTTTTTATTAGCGATCCTCCATCAAAAAGTAAATCTCTCCAAAAATCCTATAGGAATTATAATGGAATGCTGAATCCTGGGTTTAACTCACATGATTTCTCAATATCAATAGTTTTGATCAAATGTGCACACATAATGCATATCCCATATTATGCATAAATACGAATCAGTTGGACTAGAAAACAAAACCTTGTGAAAAAAAGTGAGGATTCTCAGCCTGATATCAGCCAGACTGCAGGTCGGGACAGGCTTGTCATTTGAAAACCCCACATCATGTCCAAACATGCTCACCATTTAAATAATGCACTACTATGCAGGTACACATACTGTATGTGCAAGCGATCAGCTGGAGGAATAGATGATGGATGATGTTTGGAGCATTTCTCAGGCTACAGTGTAGTAGAAGTTTATTAAAAAAAAAAAATCTAGACATTAATGGATAATCACATGCACATGAAAAACATCTTTCCAGATATACAGTATACAGTCCATAACAACAGCTGATTCTTGGTGGGTGTTGCAGGCTTTAGGATAAAAACGCCAGATATTTTTTTCTTAGGATATTTGTAGTGAATAAAAACATATTTTTTCAGTTTTGCCTGCCAGACTTCCCAAAACATTTTTCAATACAGTAGGCAAAGGATATTCAAGTCGAACTAGAATTGTGTAGAATGAAAGAACACAGTTAAGAGAATAAAAACTTTTTTCCCTCTATAACATCCCCCTGCTACACTAAAATTCGATCCCAGGATTTTAAACAGGGCTTAAAAGGTTTTCTCAAAGTGCCGGAGCCTGCTTCTTCGTCTGAAGCGCTGGCCTCCCAGGAACTCCCTTATTGACTCAAACGCATGGAGCGAGGTCAGGACTGTACAGGGGATGTGTCAATAACTGTGTGTTCTTGTAATGTGCATGTTGTGTTGGTAAATAATTGCGTGAACAGTTGCCACAGACAGCTGTGTCTCTTCTGCAAGTTGGTGACAAATTATTTACTGAATTTCAAAGATCAAAGGTTTGACTTGTTGAGTATTCATGGGACTGACTGCATTGGGCTCATTTGAGCCACATTGGCCAGGATCATATGACCTTTTTTAAAACGTTTCTTTAAAAATGTGCTTGAAGTGCTCTCTCTCTCTCTAGTTCTGTATTTTAAAAATTGTACTGCAGGGATTATTAACATAATTAACAGGTCCCTCTCATGTCATTAGTAAGTGGTCAATATTTTACATGGCCCTAAAGGAATCCTTGACTTGTTCTATGAACGTGTTAATGATGCAATGATGAAAGTGTTGATGGCGCAATAAAAAGATATCACACAATGTGGTTCTAAATATGCATTTCTTTTCTGAACCAAACCACGATAGGAAAAAATGTACAACCCCCTAAAAAGAACCACATTCTTGGAAGAGCGTCAGTTTGGCCAAAAGTGCACTTTTAACAAGTAAAACAGCAGGGCGCTGTGATAAACCAGAAGTTAAAGTGCTGGTTACATAATAGAGGCCCGGAGAAAAACAGGCAGTAGAAGGTAAAATCCTAAAGTCAGACATGGGGTAGGGGCTGCAGCGGGCTTTAATTGCAAGCATTCCTGGAATTGAAGCATTCCACTGACGTTAGTCTTTTCCTTCCCCTCTCCCTCTCTCTCTACCTCAATCTCTATCCCTCTCTTACCACCTACAGGTTTTTTTTTTACTGGTGTCATACTCTCCAACATTTTGCGTAATGTGTGGAATCATGATGCAATAATCCCTTATTGCCATAAAAAGTAATGAAGGCCTTGTTCTTCTCTGAACAGCTGCTCAGCTGATGTTGGGGTTTTTGTATGCTATGTAGCTGTGGCCTAGAAAAGTGTATGTTGCTGGGTTGTGGGTTATGAAATGATCTGTGTTCATTTGGCTGGTTCTTAAGCTATTCTCAAATGAAAGTTCAAAATTCTCTCTGTAAGAGATGTAGCACAGAAATAGCACAATGCGTGGAAGTTAAATATTTGTAGGTTGTCACTTGACTGGTTTGGAGAACAAAAGGAAGAAAAAAGAAAGAAAGAAAGAAAGAAAGAAAGAAAGAAAGAAAGAAAGGAAAGCAGGGACAGGATAAAGGAAGTAAGCCAGCAAATAAGGAAGATTGTGTTGCAAAGTTAAGAACCATTCAGTGGAGTTACGTTTAGATTTTAAAAACATTGAATTTTTTTTTCACATAATGCATGCAATCACTGTGGTGTCAGAACTGATGCATGACCTTGATTAATAAAAAAAAAATATTATAGTATAAACCTTTGTTGCTGCTTTACATTAAAAGTACCAGCAGCAGGAATCTGATCCCTGATTGGACTTTCCAAAAGCCACAGATTCTGGGAAGCCAATACTTTGCCACGACACCAGTCCTGCCCTGACTATAGGGTATCTAAATCTCTTACTGAGAGCCAGGGAGAGCAGTAGTGAGAGGCATGGTGAGAGCCATAGGGAAGGAAAAGTCAGCAGATGTCTTGGAATATCACTGAGAAAAAAAAGTAGCTAAGCTCCTTTTCAGTGCCACCCGGGGAGAAACAAAGGAGCAGAGAGTGCAACAGATGGGCCGTACGTTTTATACAGCATGCTGAGCATCGCACTCTCAGTGTTTTCCCAAACTTCAACAAAGAGGTGTGTTCGAGCCCACTTACGTACCGGTTGCGGCTTGGCTAGATTGGGGGAGGTGAATGGGGGAAAGCGTTACATGTAAGAAGAACTGTACGGTTAAGAAACACGCATACTAACTCACAAACACAATCCCAGCTGTTAGAAAAGTGCCATATTAGGGTATGAGGCAACATGCGCTTTCTTCTACTTTAGGAATTCAGCTCTTATCTTCGTCTCTGCTGATTACTGCTTAGGCTCAAAAATGGACCTGACTGCAACAAGAGATCTGTATGTGAGTCTTTGAGGAACGTTTTCAGAGACACGTCAAACACATGACTCTAACTAGTTCTCAAACGATAAATGACACCTGCCTCAAACCGGAGTCGGCAGGAGTCCTGCTGTATTAGTTCAGCTGTATGAGACTTCGTATTGAGGTCACCGCTGCTAAAGAGGAAGCTTCCTTCAGACACAGGACCTCTTAGTATCTCATCAAAACCGTCCATTGTTTTAGACTTCCTCATCATTGTTTGAACTATACAGATTTCAGGAGTGGATTTAAGCAAAAATAATCCCAAATCAGCCATAAATCAACTGGTAAATCTGTAACAATTACGTGATTTAAGCATATATAGGACCAGATCCATAACTGCGGTGGACCAAGTGACTTTATTGGGGTTGCAATCAAAATACTGATTTGCATCAACAGAAAACTATCAAATGTGACTACAGATATCTGTTTATGCATCAGAAAAGGATTTCCATTGGACATTAAATACACATAGCTAAGCAAGATCCATCCATCCATTTTCTGTTCCACTCATCCAGTGTAGGATTGTAAGCCTATTACTGGGAACTCAAGTCACAAAGCAAGGAACATCCTGGACTGAGTGCCAATCTACCATACTGCAAAACACACACTCACAATAATATACTGTGTCTGATTTATAAACGTTAATCAAATGTTAATGTACAATGCTTGTTTTTGGACTGTGGAAGGAACCGAGAATACTTTGAGCAGCAAGCTACCACCACACAGAGGGACCAAAAATTAATAGTCATACTGTAAGTCATATAACATCTGGCTACATCTTATAAACAAAACTAGCATGGTCAATTCAATATCATTATCTAGCAGGAGCTAATAAAAACTAAAACTGAAATTTGTCTGCATAATAAGTATGGTTATTGGTTCAAAGGTATACCATTCCCCTGCATTAGTTAGCCGCATTAGCCGCAATTAGCCTGCTTTTAGCTACATCCATAGGACTGACAATCATATAACCCTGTAATGGAAGATCAAAAGCAACTGATGTATTTGACATTTTATATCTGGACGAAACATCTTAACATCTTATTTCACGTATTTCAGTATTTGTTACATGCTAGTTATTTCTAAGTAAGCAAGTTATTATTTGTACT
>QMIH01000170.1:444131-548970 GCA_003987875.1 Clarias batrachus
TATATATATTTGTATACAAACTATTTAAACATAAGGTTATTCATACAACGGAGAGGATGAATACTTGTTTGTAATGTCTGAAGCTGTCAGGTTTTATGTAATAATTAATGCATGCTAACTAGAGTACACTTAGCAGAAATACAACACTGCTATAGGAACCACTGGACATACTGTAAACTGCTATGACGGAAGCCAAGATCTATAATAATGACATGGACAAAAAATAAAAAAATAAAAAATAGGGTAAAGGCTATAAATATCTTATTGGGCACATATACATTTTTTAAATGGCATTGCATCCACTGGCTGGGGTCTGGGCATTGGGTGGGAATTGAACCCAAGTCTTAAATGGCAGGTGAGCCATCAATGCTCTTGATAAAACTCTTGAGTAATGACTCAGTTTTGACCTTTCTGAAGTATTTATCTTGGTTTCATCTACAATGTTCCTTCCTGCAAGCCTAAACACTCAGTGATGTACTGTATAACAGCTTAGATCATTTGTTTTTATTAAGCAACTTATATTATAATGTTTTAAAGATATAAGCTTGAAAACAGTCAGTCCCCACTGTACTCTAACCCATATGCAAAAATAGAGGATATAGTGGTATACTTTATGGTAACTAATTAGTTTATCTAGCTAGCTAGGAAGCTTGTCTTTATACAATATGTTTAAAAAATGTGCTTTTGCTAGCAGCTGTTTTCATGCACGTATTAATTTTTTACAATTATTTCATAAAACTAGCTGCATAATATTTTCACACCTGGCCATTACCATACTTAGAAAAAGCTAGTCCAAGTACCTTTCTGTGCTAAGCATCAGTGACTCAGACTTACAAATAGTAGCATGAACACTGTTGCATTAGAGGAGGATAGGGTGTAATACATAGTTAGTGTTTCCGCTGGTGTATGCACCCACATGTTAATTCACACATCAAGCAACCAGACTTGAGGTAGACAAAAAGTTTTTCTCTCTGAAACCAGGTTTCTTAGTTTTGTATACGTAAAAAAAACATTGTTCTTAGTCAGTGCACATACATGTAAGATTACCATGAAACTTGGACACTGGAGACAGCTTGTGAAAGACAATTACACCACACTTGAGGAAAGATACAGCTGGTTCTTGTCCCCTTAAGTGTCAAAAGCAAACAAACTGTTAAACCATGACTCGGGCCACAAAGAATGCAAACCCTGAAACGAGTCGGCTAATATTAGAAGCAAGCCACAAGCATATTGTTGTCATGTCTTTGGATAACGTGTGTAAAGAAAAAACAGCCTTGGTTTTTTTTTTTTTTTTTTAAAGCCAAGGGCACTGCAAAGGCTGTTTGATGACTTTGGGATCTAACAACAAAATGTTTGGCTTTAAGCAGCGAGATATATCTGATTTGCACATTCGTGCAGAGACAGAGACCTAAGAGAATCATTTCAAGAACTGTTAGTATGAGAGATAATGAAGAAAATGGAACTGCAGTTCTCGAAATGACTCGATGGGTCTTGCTCAAGTTAGGAAGTTAACATCTCCATTTAGGCCTGGTTTCCTGTCCACTGACTCTGTTTAGTACAAGCATTTCTAAAATACCAATACGGTGCAACCTTTTCTAAAGCAGTTACACTAGAAATAATCTACAACATTTGCTCCGCATCGCCAACAGACGATTCATGCACGCAGACCTCGCCTTGCACGTTACATTGATGGTGGATTTTACCTAAACAAGAGGTCTGATGCAAAAGAAGAACAAGAACCTGAGTAACCGCTGATGTTTCTCTCTGGTCACAAGACTCTATGTGAGAGACAGAAAAGAACACTTCTGCATTTGCTGCAGTGAAGGGGAAGTGGGAGGCATGGTTTCCTGTCTTTGATGAAGCTCATTTTGAGCAGTTAGTAAATGTTTTGATATGAATCTGAGTTCAGGTTCGTATTTTCTGAGGTTAAGGTGAAGTTGAGTAAGAACAGCTGATTCTATGTCAGTGCTGGTTCAACAACACCTATTTCACAGTATATACTGTTCACAAGCGTGATTTAGTGCAGTATGAAGAGATTCTTTTGCACACTGAATAAGATGATTCTTGCATGTATAGTCAATGGTTCTGACCGTGGCCTCCATGAAATACGGTCCATGAATATTTATTTTTATTTTTCATATTTAGATCTAATGATCTAATTCAAATAAAGCTATCTTGGGTCTATCTGCAGTGTTAGGTAGGTAGGTGTACGTAGGAAGGATGGCATACTCTCCTTCCGCTTCCAGTCAAAGCAACACAAGGCAATCTTTAAAATATGCAGAAGAGGGCAGATAGCGCTTTCGTCAAAGTGTTATGCAGCATGAGCCAAAACTCAAAAAGATGGACATGTGGGCCTTCAGATGTGCTGGAGGAAGCCTTCGTCCTCCCCTGTTGTTAGCAGCTGTATGATAAGCATCATTAGCATCTTTGGCTAGATGGTGGAAATTGACAGGTGACCATTTAGGAAGACAATGAGAAGGGAGAAAACACACATTATATATATGTGAATACCATGTCACCAAACAACACAGTGACTACCTGGAGCCCTATATATAGGCCCACTGACTGATTACAAGATTGTAGACACCTGTGATGCTAATTAGTGGACACACCTTGAATTAACATGTCCATTTGGTCACATTACTTTCAGTATTTTCTAGGGGTACCATCATTTTTGTCCAGGCCTGTTCCATGAGTTTATGTTTTTAAATAATTCCGTTGAAGCATGGTTGAAAAGCAAYGTCTGACTTTCATTGGTTAACATTCATAAGATTTTTTTAAATTATTACTTTTGTCAGATTAAAGTTATTTATGTGACCATTGTGAGTTTTTCTTTCATTGACCGAAGGGTACCAACAATTTTGTCCACGTGTGTATATATATATAAGCCAGTGTAGCCAATGTACTTATGTTTTTAATCAAGAAATATTAGAACAAAGTTGTGTTTTCTTTTCTTTTTTTTTGTACTTGCTTTTAGTAAAATCCTCCCATGCAGAGTTGCATTCCTCCCTCGTAACTACATAACTTTCCTATTATTTTCACTCTAGTTAATGAATAATAAGCTAGGGCTGTAGATTAAAACAACCTTACTTTGAGCAATTACTATGAGACACTGTATGAGACATCAGTTTGATCAGTGCTTTAGATTAAGCATTGATATCCTCTACTTCGTTTTCATAATCTAGCTCATTTTACGGTTTCTTTAGGCCAAAATTTGGCCTTTAATGCTGTTTTGGTCCGTCTTCCTCCTTCATTCAACGTGTTCTGTAACACACACCCACACACACACACACACCGGATTGGAGGTCATGGCTGGTGTTCTCATGTAGCCCACAGCCTCGGCCTGATAAAAACATGCTGTGGAATTTTGGCCACTTATTGCTCATTCCTCCTCCCTCGTCTCCGCCACACTGCCAAATATGGGCGCGCTCTGATCGCATCAGCTGAAACAAGATGCTTTTTGGTGAGGCCAGTCCTAAAACTGTGTGTTGACGTTTGCACACTCAGCTGACTGTATGGAGGTTGGATTTAAACTGATGACATCACATTTTCCTTTCTTTATGTTTCTAACTTTCTCTCTCTCTCTCTCTCTCTTCCTTTAGCTGTCTCTTTCTTTCTCTCTGGGTTTGTCTTTGCTAGCCAGGTCAGAGTGATAGTGAATCATTCACCACACTCAAGGAAGAAAAACTGCCCAGCCCCCTTCCTGCTCTCTACAGCCTGTTGATACCCTCTGCCCTATTCTCTTCGCTAGTTTTAATGTTTAACTAAGATTTTTTTAAAAAGCTAGTTGTACTTGTATTGTGTATTTTGTTCCACTCGGAAACAACTTGATTTGAAAGTTGTGATCTGTTGCTTTGTTTCATTAATGGATGAAATTGTGTTCTTGCTTTCAGTAGGATGACATTCATCGACCTTGTTAAAGAACTCTGTATGGGTGTGAGCGTGTGTATGCAACCTCAAGGTCAAGTGCACAGTTAACTGCAACTATGATAAAGGATGAACCATAACAACAGCGCAATTTAGCTCAAGAGCTTTAATCTTCAATGCTATTTGTTCAATGTTTTTAGCCCAGTTATCTGTTTGGTCTGGAGAGTTTTTGTATTGGCTTTGCAAGAATGGATGGAGATTTTGCAGCATACAGTACATTTTTATTTTATCAAATGAAATAAATTTCATCTATTTATCTTTCTTTCTAATCATTGTGTTGCAGTAAATAAATGCATGTAATTTCCTTACTTAAAACTTAATACAGTCAGTGGAATAATAAACACTCTGCCGAGCATATTGGACACTATATATGTTCTAAAATGCCATTAAATCTCCTGGCATCCTTAGACTATCATCAAAAAAAATTTTCTCTCTTTATAGAACAATAAAGACCTTATTAGCAAATAAATCAAGTTAAACTTCTAAAAGGAACAGTGAGAGAAATGAAGAAAAATTCTAGATGATGGTTTCCCTTGGTTTCCCCTTAAGCCAACAGGACGACTCTGGTCCCTTAAGCCTTGGCTCTGCAGGGCCTCTGGAGCTGCGTCTGTGGTGTCTGATGCCAGGATGTTGGCGGCGCATACTTTGGGTGTTGTGAGACTCCATGGATTTGGCTTTTTTGTGGGATCTAGTGAGTTTGGAGTCTGGTGTCTTTCTATCATGGCCAGCATTGAGATTTTTCAGTGATTTGTGCTACACTGGCTTTTCTGTGGGATCAGACTGGACGGGTTGGCGTTTGGTAACTGCGGGCATGGGTGAGCCTTACTGTAGGTTGGTCACGATCCTGTCAGTGGGGGTAATCGTTGCCTGATCTGTGTATATGTGCAAAAACAAACAATTTAGAGCAAAACAGGTGCAAATACATGGAAGAAAACCAAGAGGGGAAAAAAAGGGAAGAACAATACAATAGGGAGGAAATTTCTGTACCTTGATGTATTGCGATGGATAAAGATAAGCTAAAGTTGGATGAATAAGGATGTAATTCTAGAGTCCACTGGGTGTAACCACAAACGCTCTCCTTTCTGCCAGCGTATTATTATTATTATTATTATTATTATTATCTGAATTATTTTAATAATACTTATTATATATTGTGTTGTTGACTGTCCTTTCAATACAACAACACAGGCTGGCTGTACCAGACATGTTTAGATATCAACATGACCAACATTACTCAAAGTAAACACATAAAATGGGCGTGGCTATTTGGTGCCAGACGTCACACCTAATCACATATCTGCGAATTCTAAAATATCTGAAATGAAAATGAATATGGTACAATGTTGACAGGCCTACACACTTACACACTAATTCTCGCCACAGTGTACAGGCTGTCATGTTAACATTCATTGCACGTTCCCAGTTCAGAATGTGATCCCGTGCCTTTCGGAACAAAGGGCCTTCGCTACTTGCTGCGAGCCTTTTGTCAGACGACCGCTAAAGAAAGAAATTTTCAGAACCCCGCCCCTTCATTCTTTATCCTTAAGACTTGCTGCTTCATGCCTAGCTCCTGTTCGCTCTTCTCATCCCATTCATTCTGTTTCAGCCCCCACCTCTCTCTCTCTCTCTCTCTCTCTCTATTTCTGCTTCTCTCCCAGCCTGTGATAAAGTGCCTGAATGCAGCAGTGTGTGTTCCTGCTTGCCCATCAGGCATAGGGAGGGGGCCAAGGAGAGAGAGAGAGAGAGAGAGAGAGAGAGAGAGAAGAAAGCAGAGATGAAGAAAAGGAATGTGCAGACCGTTGTGAAATCTGATGGAGGTGGGGGAGGACACGGCAACTTGCACACTCAAGAAGAGTCGCAGTGGGACTTATGATGCATCCTTGTTCCCCGGGGTCAGTGGATATTATGACAAAAGGGATGAGCCCCAAATGTCAGATGCTGGATGCTGGCTTTATGGCTTTATTTGTGTTACTGGCCTAAATTGTAATCATTTAAAGCATGTTAGATTTTTGTCATTTTTACTTTGTGTGTATACACAAGCTCACACAATTAAACCAAGTTCCTGGTACATATCCATCCAGATTTTTTTTCTCACAGTCATAAACTCACTATATATCGATTCATCACTTCTTATCTGAGCTTGTGCACCTGTTCATGCAGTCTTATAATTAATGGCAACCAAAGCCAATTCCAGACAGTTCCTCCTTTGTCCCTCTCTTTGCCCACAGCATACTCATGACTGTCTCCCGGGTGAGATTCCATGTAGGAGGGTACGGAGTGCACTTACTAGGTCATTTACACAGCGATTTTCTCTTTTATATGATGTCATACTTGAATAACATGCCACCCCATTCATTCTGTTGGAATAAGCTATGCTTTGAAGATGATCTCATTCAGAGCAACATGAGGTCATGTCATTCTGCTTTGTTAATAATGTTGTAAGTTAAACATTATCCGTCGTAACGATGGATTTATAATCATGATATCATAATAATGCCATTGCCGTTATATTAAAGGCCTCAACCAGCTTAAATAGTTTCATGAAATGTGTTTTAATAATCATATTAATCTTTATAAGCATAATAAGCATAATAATAACAATGTCATTGTCATATGTTTTATAATATCCAAAACACTGGCAGTGCATGAGTTATAAAAAGGAACAAGCACAGAAAAATAAAAGATATATCAACATGCAACTAAGTTTAAGTCGTATTATGATGATGATGATGATTATTATTATTATTATATGTAATTAACTGTTATGTTATGTAACAATTCGGACCTATACAGTAATATAGTGTTGTTACAAGCCTTCACCATCCCTTACATTTGATGAGCATTTTTTTTTTTTACTTTACCAAGTTAGTTAATCTTAGGCTAAGCACTATTGTTTAAAAAAGAGCTATCAATGATGTAAATTAGCCAAGTCCCCTTTAGAAATTTTACCATGGGATAGGTACCATGGAAGTCTAATAGTAGCTGCACCATGGTATACTGTACCATGGTACTTATTTTCTGACATACTACATGTACCACACTATGGTACATGGCTCTACCAGGGTACATACTTTGATACAACAGTACATGACCTATATAGCTCTATCATGTAGTGTAGTATGCTACTATAAACGAAGAACCAGGATACTGTTAAAAATATATTACATATGTTATGGTACTTTACCATACAGTAGTACAGTATGTACTAACATATCTAATATTATACAGTATGTACAACTATACCACACTGAGATCCTGATGAACTTTGGTAACCACTACATACTGTATTCACCAAATTACAGTGATACATGCCATAGTACTAGCACTCTACCCACTGAAGTACTATAGTTTCTAACCTGGTACACTATAAATTAATATGGTGCCTACCATAGTAATGTCTGAAATACTACAGTTATACTATGGTATATTATGGTATGTACAATAGTTTACCATGGTAACCCATACTTTGATGTGTACCATGGGATTATGGTATGTACAATAGTTTACTATGGTAACCTATACCATGGTATGTAGCATGGTATTATGGTATGTAGAATAGTTTACCAAGGTAACCCATACCATGGTATTATGGTATGTACAATATTTTACCATGGTAACCTATAGTACATATCATAGTAAAAACGTATTATGGGTCAAACTAAACACTATTATATTGAAAGATAATAGGATTCATAAATTTCTTATTAAAATATTCAGTTTTGGTCTTTTTTGAGACCGCTAGTACTCAAGAAAATGTCAACGTTAATAGATCTATACACGTACAAAACAGTAGGCTATATCTATCAAGATAGCTAATAAAATCATGTTTATGGGGGAAATAAAACACTGCTTTTGTGCAGCACAATAAAAATTAATGGAAGGTTAAACAGTGTGATGGTAGTATTGCCCGGAACTGGCAGGCTGTAACGGGTGGCCTCTTTTCTGCTTCTTCAGTGCGTTCACTGAAAAGAAGAACGATTCACGACCTGTGAGTCACCTGATTATAAACACAGCCGGACTCTTACTCTCTCTCTCGTTCTCTCACACACACACACCCTCTCTCTCACAAACAGACAAAACTGTGTGAGCCAGGACACCTCCCTCCCTCTGTCCAGTTCACAATCAAAACAGTCTAGAAGGTCAAAGATACATAAACACAAAACCCTGGAATTCCAAAGTGCGTGGCGTCTCCATCCCAATCATCGCAGACAGACTGGCAGCGCCGATCCCGCATCTCAACAGCACGGCACAGCACGGCTTCCAAATCATATTACAGTTTAGAACAATAACACCTCATAACTGTTTTGAAGCCATAACACGAGTAACAAGGTCTTATCGATCCGAAGCCCAAACAAGACACGGCCTAGTCAAAACTGTTTCGTGACGTTTACTCTCATAAGGAACATTAAACAGCAGACTTAAAGCATTAGAAGTTCCTTTAAAAGTATTACAGTATGCTGGTGTTACAGTATGTGTTAATGTGTTGTAATCACGGGGCGTTTGTATTCAAGCACACAGCTCGCATTATCCAGATAGCTGGCTTGATATTTATCTTGACTGCAAAATTCATAGACCTAAATCTTGGCCTGAGAAACATAAAAGTGATATCCAGAATGTCAAGTATTCAAATGCACTGTATATTAATATCATTTATCCGTTCATCTTCAAATAACCAGTTTTTCCTGCTCTGGGTTATGGTGGATGAGTCGAATCAGGGCAGTTTAAATGAAATGTTTAGTAAATGTGTAAATAACATGTACATTAATGTAAATGCTTTATTTTATTCAGAGCATTATCCTTCTTATTTTAGTCAGCAAAATGTGAATGTGATATATTTTTTTAGTCTTTTAGCACTTTTTCATTTTTGCTCTGAACACAGTTTCTGTCTCAAGTCTCCTCACCTTATCTTACCTTTTCTTTCGGTTTGGCCCTGTTTCATTCTTTCACTCTTTCTCTCTCTCTCACACACACACACACTCATTCCTTGCATTAGTTTATGCACCTCTATGGCTTTAAATAACTACTAAATAAGTACTAAAGCTAAATCCTAATAATAGTAACAATAATAATAATAATGACTGTTAACTAGCTAAAAGTAAATATTCTGTTTTAAAAGAGCCAACACCCTGTCTCGTCATGCCTTGAGATGATTTATATGTGCGCAGGACCAAGAGATCCCCACGCAGCGTTGCGTTTCACTGACATTTCACCGTCCTAGTTTGCCAAACTAAAGCGAAGTGAATGGAGGAAATAGATAAGGGTACTGAAATTTGCTGCGCACTCAAGCTAGACGAGAAAACAAGTCAGTTCTTCATGGCCTGCTTGCTTTAAACAGCGTCAATGTGTGATGAAAGAGGCACGCAAGGTAACCACAAGAGAGCACAAACAATCGAGCATTATGCTAACATGCCTTAAAAAAAGAGGCTCTGATAGAATTGTCACGGTTGTGTTGATGAGCTTTGATGCGTTTTGTGCAAGAGCTAGGTTGCAAAACCGAATTGTGGAAGCTGGTCAGAATTTAATGACAATTGGCTTTGCATCATCAGAGGAGGTAATGGGAACAGAACAAATAGCCGCGTAGAAAAAGTTCCACGTCATGCATGTCACCACCGACACGCTGCTTAATTTAACTAAAAGTCGTTTTTTTCTGTGCAAAAAGCATGACTTTACATGACTGGCTCTGCATTGGTTACAGTACCTCTCAGAGGTGTGATTTGATTTGAGTTCGACTGGCAAGGCTGCTTTCAAGACTGACAGCTTCCCTCCCCAACTCCCCCCACCACACACACACACACACACACACACACACACACACACACACACACACACACACCATTATCAGTATGCCAGAAAGGTAATAGTTACAGTATAACCCGCTGTATTGTATATAAGAGCTGGATGATAAAATAATGCATCTAAATAACAGGAAGTAAGAGATCATCTTTATCTACCTACTGTACCAGTTATACAACTAGCTTTGCTTTATTTCTTTACACAAAAGTTGAATGTTTTAACTGTAACCCGACCCGATCATTTCTCAGCATTACACTGTATTACTCACTCTCACTCACAGTGAATTATGGGAAAACACATGAACCCCAGAGCACCAAGCCCATACAGCATGAACCTCTAATACAACAACTTTTAAGAAGTCGTAGTCTAACTGTACATGTTCTCTTAAAAAGGCTGACGTACTAGTAAAAAAAAACAACAACAAAAAAAAAAGCACACAAGCCCTAGACATGAATGATAGCATATGGGACAGGGCCTAGAACCACAACGAAGCAGGAAATTACTCTGCTTCTTACATCCTTCTGGCATGAAAGAGAAAACCATGAGGTCTGATTGCCCTCTTGTGGAGTGAAGTGAGCGTGAGTTCAGTAAAATTCCACTTGCATGCAGAAGTCACACCCGGCTGAGCTCAGATTAGACTGCAGACACATTAGTCAGTGCCGCAATTAGGCCTTGAGCTTTCGGTGGTGATTGCGCCTCAAAGCCGAAAGACTCCAGAGCTGATAAGAAATCAGACGCTCGGTTTATAAAGCTCTGATTTATTAACCTATTCATACGGCTCCACCCATGTACACTAAGTAGAACAGTAAGGGGTGGGGGCTGAAGACAACTGAGCATGTGTGTGTGTGTGTGTGTGTGTGTGTGGTGTGTTTGTGTAAAACTCATTGCTTGTCACTGTGTGTGTATAATTACGTCAATGCGTTCATGCGTTTTAAAGACTCAAACACCCTTTTACACCCTTGTGTATATGTTGTGTGCATTGCATGTGCTTTGTGTGTGCTTGAATGGATTTTTACCAAACATTTTGTGCTCATTTATATGTTTCTAATTGTGTTGTACCTGTGTTTTTCGTTTGCAAGCCTGTCTATGTATGTCTGTGTCCTTACATTTATGTCTGTCTGTCTGTCTCTCACTCTTTCTCTCTCTATGTTTGTGCATTCCTAGAGTATGTCTGTGTTTCTATTTGTACATGCGTGTGTCTGTACAAGATCTCAAGTTTCTTTAATTATGGAGAAAAGCCACACATTGTCTGTTTCTTTACATCTCTGTTTGGAAAGGTGTGTCAGAAATTTGTTTTCATCTTTTGTCAATGTTCTTTCACGTGTGTTACCGGATATTACCAACGCACTGTCTGAACACTGTAGGGGTCCACTTCATATTAGCAGGAAATTCCATTAGACCTCCACAACAGGTCTTTCTGCTTTGGCTAGTGATGAATGTTCAGCTCACTCACAATTCAGCTGGAGAATGGACAACAAAAATAGACTGCTGCCTACATCCTAGCTATAAGTGCCCTTCTATGCCTAATACACTCACTCATTTACTGTCTATACTGTAGTACTTTATTCTGTATACATGGTTGTCTATCCCAGGAGACTTGGGGCACGAGGCGTGGTACACCCTGGACGGGGTGCCAATCGATGTACGGGCTATTAGAAAAATCCAATTAGGCAAGAAACCCACCAAGCACAGGGAGAACCTGCAAGCTACACACTTCATTCCGAGGCGGGAACAGAACTCAGACCCTGGAGGTGCAAGGTGACCGAGTTAACCACTAAGACACTGTACCGCTGCCCTATATACAGATTAATGTTGTATTGCTTAAATACGCTGAGCTTATTATTGTATCTATTAGCTATAATAGTTTGCAATATCGATTAGATTTTACATTCCATTATTATACTACATAATGTATTTGAGTATTTCCGTTTGTACAGTAGTGTGTAATGATTGTGTGCATATTGTTAATGTAGTGTTTGCGCCCTCTAGCGATGGCGCTGGGAATTGTTTGCGGAGAACCATAACAAACATGGCGGCCTAGGTTTGACATAAATCGGTAAGGACATTATAGTTGTTGTAGGAGGATAACTCTGTGGTACTTTTTAAAATGTTTTGTTTGTGTTTGTATTTTTATAAAGCGTATTTAGTTATAGATATTATGTCGTTGAAACACTAGCAACATAAACGCGAACAGCTCGCACACTAGGCCTGAACTCTGTGGTTGAATCACAAATGGTTTCACACTTCCTCCTTTAGTGTGCTTTATAGGGGGAAAGCAGAATGGCGGATACGCCCTATGTAGTGCAATATATGTTCAATAGCAACGAAATAAAACGCGTGCGACATTGCCTTGGTTGTTGTGCTAATGCAATTTCTCAAAATATATGTTTTTTCTTCTTTTCTTGACATTTAGATTTAGCAATGGAGGTGAAGGAAATCACATGTATGGCGATACAAATAGAGAAACTACACAAGGACAGAAAATATGAAGACATTTCCTGCCTACTAACTGACATTTTCAACACCAATGTGACGTTAGAACAGCTACAGAGAACTGACATTGCCATGAGCATTTATCAGCTTTTAAAGTCGTGTCCTGTCGAAAGTGTTCGGAAAAGAGGAAAGTGCGTACTCTCAAAATGGAAGCGTTTGTACGGATCACTGCATGACCACAAAAATATCAAGGAACCAAATCAGGCAAAAGACTGTGAAGCAACTAAACAAGATAAATCAGTAACAGCCAAACAGGTCCTAGATAAAAAAGTGAATGACGACGACAACAATGACGATGCAGTTATTTGCTTCAAAGATGAAGAGACTAGTGTGGAATTAGGAGTGTCGGATGACGCATCTTCATCAAAAACCAAGACTGAAGAAGAAGAATCTTCAAGACGTCCTCCAGAACCTCAAGACTCAAGAACCACCTCAATGGTTCCACCTCTGATGAGCAGCTCCACAAACTCTCCGTTCTTGAGAAACAAGTGTGTAGAACTCCTTATCCAAGCTCTAAACACAGATCAAACAGATGCTGAGCTGATAAACCAGCTAGCTCATATCATTGAAACAGACATAGACTCCCTTCATGGTTCCAATCCACACAAATACAAGTCCTGCATAAGAAGCAAGGTGGCCAACTTGAAGAACCCGAAGAATCCTCACCTGCGTGAGGGTCTTCTGACTGGCACGTTGGCGCCTGGGGTGTTTGTCCGGATGTCTGCCCAGGAGATGGCTGGTGAAGAGTTGCGCCAGCTCAGGCAGGGGTACACAGCAGCAGGCATCAGCGAGCACCAGATGCCACAGGGACCAGAAGGGATAGCCACGACCAAGGTGCGATGCCAGCGCTGTGAAGGGATGGACTGCAGAGTGACGCAGGTCTCCCGTGGAACACTTTTCCTGCCCTCCTGGGTGAAGAAAGGTAGCGTTGATGAAGAAGCCATGACCTTCATGTCTTGTGCCAACTGTGGGGCGCAGTGGTACCATAATCGCTGGGTGTGCCTCTGATGTGACTCTGAAGATATTGGATGGGGGGGAGGGGGGGGGCTGATTAGGGTGGCCCAGCACCAAGGACCCTGAGTTATTTAAAGTCTATGTAGAGTCTTACATGTTCCCATTGTTTGTCAAGGTTTTTGCCAACTTAAGAAAGAGGATTGGCTCTTCTAAAGTGGTTCTAATCAAAAGGTTGGGTTTTAAGCCCCAGCACCACCAAACTGCCACAGTTGGGGACTTAAACCTATCTACTCTAGGGTCATGGTATCATAGCAGACCCTGCGATCTGACATATCCATATCCCTTCCAAGATGGGATATGGGGGGGGGGGATTTCACTGTGCTGTAATGAATATGTGACAAAGGTTTCTTTTTTTCATTATTAAGCTATGGTGGAATAAAGTTGATATTCTTTTTTTTGTATGTGTGTGTGATATAATATTTACACAAATCAGCCATAAGATTAAAACAACTGAGGTGAATAACATTGGTTTAATTCTTACATTGGCACTTATTGATGGATCGGATATATTAGGAATCATGAAGAGTTAGTTCACAAGTATAACGTGTTAAAAATAAGAAAAACAAGCAATGGCTAGACAACTGGGTCAGAGCACTGGGAAGTTATCCTTAACTCACAAAAGGGTCAAGGATGCCCAAGGCTAAGTGATGCATGTTGGAAGCATGGGCTAACTGTCTGGTCCTATCCCACAGAAAAGCTACTGTAGCAAAAAATGCTGAAAATTGCGAATGCTAGTTATGTCAGTGTCAAAAATGTGTCAAAAGTGCTAAACAGTCAAAAGTGTCAGACCAGAGTGCATTTCAGCTGTGTATGAGGCTGCGTAGGCGCATACCAGTCAAAGTGCTCATGCTGCCCCGTGTCCACCGCCTAAATGTGCACGTAAGCATCAGATGTTAGCAAGTGACAGTGAAATGGAAATCAGTGGATGAAGGAGCCCTGGTCTAATCAATCATGCTTTTTTAACATGTGGACAATGAGGTACATATATGTTGCTTACTTGGGGAAGAGATGGCAGTAAGGCTGTGTGACAGAATGAATGAATGCCACTATTGCACATCATAACAGTTATATTTTATGCCCTTCTCAATTGCAATACAATATTTCGTTTAAACAGAATGGTCACTATTTTAATTGCATCGTTAATTATATATAACATTCTCTAGTGCATACTAAAATGAGACTGCTTCCTGAATTGCTATAGCTACTATTCCTGAAACACTTATTTCCTGTTGGACATGTGGACGCATAAGGAAAATGACTTTTGAAATGAATATGACTCCCTATTGTAAAAAGCAAAATGTAGAAAATAAAAGGAGAAATGAAATGAAATGAAAAGTATGTTTACCAAAGTTTAACATGGACAAATTGAACATAAATGTAATGTGGATATATTTCACATAAAACAAACATTTTATATATCAAAATAACTGCATGTAATGTGAATATTAAGAGTTGCTATGATGTTTGTTATATAATGCTGTATTCTGTGAAAATTCCTTCTCGTATAATGGGAGTCACTCACACACAGATCAGCCTGAGAGACGGTGTGCTTGCAGAGGAATGATCAGGCCTAAACTCCAATGCCTTCCTGCAGACATGTGACCTGAAGCACACCACATGTGCAGGCAGCATGTGACTCAGTAATCTGTAGTCTTGGGGGCAGTTTTCCCGGGATGCTTTGCTGCAGGGAACTTCATGCATCAATGCACAGCCATTATGCACTGTAGGCTTGTAGCGTCCCTGCTATCTGATATGGCAAGCTTCGTTTGAGAGCCATGTGTCTAAATTATTTGTTGTAGTGTTTGTAATAGAGTGATACTATTTAGGCACACTTTAGATAGGCCTGTGCAAAGCTACAATATTTTGGATGAAAATGCACTAATTAACTAGTTCAACTCTATTACTTTTAAGGGGAAAAATTATTTAATGATGGATCAGGTAAAGTGCCATTAATGACGTTGAGTCGATTCAGATTTTAACTCCAGATTGATTTGGATTCTAACTTATGTTCAATTCAGATTCAAATTCATTACACATTTCTCGAAACCAAAAAAAAAAAAAAAAAAGAGACCAGTGCCCGAGGTGGGGTACACCCCGGGCAGGGTGCCAATCCATCGCAGGGGCACACTCGTTCACACACCATGGGCAATTTGGAAACGCCAATTAGCCTAATTAGCCTGCATGTCTTTGGGATGTCGGAGGAAACCAGAGTACCCTGAGGAAACCCATCAAGCAAGGGGAAAACATGCAAACTCCATGCACACAGACCCTGAGGGGGGGATCGAATCTGGATCCTGGAGGTGCAAGATGACAACAATAAAAAAAAATGCAAGGTTAACATTTAATCTTACAGTTCATTAATGATTTTTGCTCTATTTGCTGTGCATGTCAATAGGACTGTAATGATCAGAGTCTGCTTGCTGACTACTTAAAAACAACTGATAAAGACCCCTTTCCTCATATCATTGGTGGGCACTTGATTGGTTTTTATCTGCGTAATCGATTATTTTTTTTACTGTGTTCTTATGTTGGTTAGAAGTCCCTCAGTAAAGAAGCAGTGTGCGTTTGAGGCGCTCTAAAAAAAAAAAAACTTGGGTGTCTGGTCATATGAACGTGAGGGAAGAAGCCCGGGGCGCCATGACTTGGAAAAATCCCCACAAGACTGGAGGAATGGCGCCGCACACAGAGCTCCTCGGTAACCGTCTCTAAAATATAGAGGTAACAAAATAATTTCTTTATTAATGTTTTCGATAATATTGTGACTGTGTGCCCACTGTGGAGTTTCAGGAGCGTGACAAGTTCTAGAAAACTTGTTCGGACTGTTTCTGTTTGCTTTTCTAGCTAGCATGGATGCTAAGCAATCCAGGAAGCTTGAACAATATTTGGTCATTTTCGGCTTCAAGTCAGCTGTGGTGTAATTTCTTCTCTTCTGTAGTTATCTTCTTAAAGGTTAAGATAAATCTGTGATATAACGTTAGCTAGTTGTTTTTAAGCTTGGTGTATTTTTTTTTTAGTTGTTAGTTAGTAACCTTGTACTGTTTAGTCAGCTAATTTTATTTTACTGAATTAGCTTTCTTAGAGACTCTGCAATACTGTCATGAAAGTGAATAAAACAAACCATTGTTTGTTTGTTGTTCTCCAGTTTGTTTTTGGCGACTTAAGTCATAGATATCTTCGAGAAGGAAACTGTTTATTTTAAAACGTACAGTTTCTTCTTCGTCTTGTTATCAGAAACTTTTTTTCCTCCTATCTTCAGTAGTAAACATTTGGGTTGACTGACATTTCTGGAGTCAGACATTTATTACAGTATTGGCTTCAAATTCTGTTTGAGGTTTTTATTTTCCCCCCACATTATCTCAGGCTAACTTTCGATATGATTGAATCTCTGTTAACTTGAAATCCCACACACTGTCTCATTCAAGTTCTCTCCCTGGATCATTTATCTCTGGATTTTGTGTTTAACGTGACTATGAGAGCGATTGCTGATTTGCATCGTTATAGGTCAATTTGTAGGTGTACAAACACTGCGGTTCCTGTTTCGCCCTGCACAGTTTTTCAGCCCTCCTCTACTCTATTTGTCAATGAAACGGCTCAGTCACTGCCCAGTTATTGTCTGACGAGTTTGCAACAATGAGACTGACGTGGTACTGGTACGAGTGTATCGAGTCAGAGGCTGCACAAACACTGTGATTATTTTTACCTGTATTGCGATTTAAACTGTGATATTTAACTACGTTTGTGTTCGAGGTTAACGGCAAATAATGTCATCGTGGGATAGTGGTTGGCACCTCACTTCAGGTTTCTTCCTCAGGTCTGTGTGAGTTTTCCCCATGGTTGGTGGGTTTTCTCTGGGTACACTGGTTTCGCATAGTCCATAGATATGCAGATTAAGCTAATTTGCATTCCAAAATTGCCTGTTGGGTGTGCGCACCCTGCAATGGGTTGGCACCCTGTCCACGGTGTACCCCGCCTCGTTCCTAGAACTCCTGGGATAGGTTCCTGGCCTTCCCACAAATCATGACAAAGATAAGAAATATAGAAGATGAATGAGTAAATAAATAAATTGACAAACTGTATACAAATCCCTGACCATGCATATATTACCACCTGTAAAGAACTGAAGTCTTTTGCGGTTGGGTAATTGCGTTGGTCCGGATCTCAGATTGATTGATTTGATTTCAATTAATTGTGCAGCTCTAATTATTTTATTAGAATGTTTTATTTTAGGATGTTCCAGTGCAAACTTTGACTATTATTTTGTCTGTTAAAGTAAAAGGGTGAAGGTGATTAGTACAAAACCTTACAGTTTTCACTTTAGCCTCACTCATAGAAACACTAAGAATTAAAATTAGAGGCTAATTAGAAATCATGAGATGCTGTTCTCAAACTGGAAGGAGCCAATTTATATTACTTGTACTCGTTTTATCATTTACAATCAAATGAGCATGATGCTTTAAAAATATAAGTACCTGCAAAGTTATGTACAAAATGAACGTGGAGATTCAAAGATAACAGGATAAAACATCCTTGTACACTCCTTTAATGTACGTTTATGACCTGGGCAGCTGTTAGGTGGATGTTTATGATGTCAGACTGTTATTCTGCTGTGCTTCACACTCTTGTACCACAGCACCCTTGTACCAATAGCATATACACTACATGTCAATGTCAGTGCTGTGGTGAGAATGCTTTATGTAAATGCTTTATCAGGATACAAGAGGATACAACCAACAATTAACCTAAATATTGAAGATAGTTCTTTAGTTGCCTAAGTGGTCTTTATTTGGCAACTCCCATAGATTCATGATGCAATGCATGCACTAAAGTAAGCTTTTGCTATTAATACATTACTAATACTTTGGTGACTTTCCTTTAGCAGCTTTAAAAGCAACAGTTTGCCTAGTTTGTTCTTAACTTAATTTCAACCGGAATTAAGACGTCTTTCAGAAGGCTCCAGTCAACTGCGACGTGACGACTAACAGTTAAACATATTATTTGGTTTATAATGCAAAGGGCTAGTTCAAGATTCCTAACGATTTGTCTCTGAAAAGGTCCTCTCTGTCTAACTACTGTATGCAGGCATGCTTAAAGATAAGTTTGTTATAAATATATTACATTACATTATATATTACATTTCTATTATTTCTTCTCTATTGCAGTATATGTGATGATACATTACACATTTTTGGAATGAGATATTATCTTTTGATCCCTGTGCCATTGTGTCACAATGACACAATGTCAGTATAAGGCTGGGAGTGGTTTTGAAAAGAGCTGGAATTTTTTTCTTCATATAACAGTTTGACTGCATCGTCATGGATTGGATAATATGGTAAGGTTAACTGAAAAAAAATATAAAAATGATTTTTTACAGGTCAAATTGTTTATGCTTTCTCTCCTGTAGATGCTTTATGATCGAGAGCTGGCTGTTGGGTGGGAATTGGCATGTGATCAAATCAAGCAACAAATGGTTCAATAAATATGTTTTTTTTTTGTCTTAGGTTTTGCAGTCATTTCCTCACCATGGCAGTCAAGTCATCTCTACTAAAGGTGATCCTGCTTGGGGACGGTGGCGTAGGCAAGTCGTCCCTCATGAACCGCTACGTGTCAGACAAGTTTGACGCGCATCTCTTCCACACCATCGGAGTTGAATTCCTCAACAAAGAGCTGGAGGTGGATGGGCGGCGGGTGACCCTGCAGATTTGGGACACAGCCGGTCAGGAGCGCTTCCGCAGCCTGCGCACACCATTCTACCGCGGCTCAGACTGCTGCCTCCTGACGTTTGGCGTCGACGACGCACAAAGCTTCCTCAACCTCGGGCACTGGAGGAAGGAGTTTGCCTACTACGCTGATGTGAAGGAGCCCGACAGCTTCCCTTTCATCGTTCTCGGCAATAAAGTCGACGTGGCGGAGCGGCAGGTGACCAGCGAAGAGGCGCAGAGGTGGTGTTATGATAATGGCGGCCACCCGTATTTCGAAACTAGCGCCAAGGACGCAACAAATGTCGCTGAGGCTTTTGAAGAGGCTGCAAGGCGTGTCTTGGCGCTGGAGGATCGTCAAGCGCACGTCATGCCCTCGGACGTTGTGGATTTGCGCAGGAAGCAACGCTCTGGAAGTCGCTGTTGTTTGTAACTCCTGGAGGTTATGGTGAAGTCAGTCCACAAATCATTTAAGAGCTGCCTAATGAACTTTTAAGGACTTTACTGAAGTTGTGCAAAAGCTGTATTAGTCTTTTTAAGGGTTTTATTGATTCTGGACATATTGAGTGTCTAGTAGTAGTAAGTCAAAGCAACTGGACTATAGTTATAATCTTTAAAAGTAACAGACCACAATGTTTGTTCTGGTCTGTGAAAGGTTGAAGTGAAACTATTGAAGGCTCTTGTGTTAGCATTATCACACAAATGACTTTGACTTAATGCTTTAACACATTCATTGTGTCCCAGATCGCCAGAAAACCCCACAGACTGTTAGAACTTCTGTGTAGCAGGTTGCACTAGTGTGGAAGAATCTGTAGCTCCAGTAAGTCCAGTAAATCTGCAGTTTTTGCGTTAGAGATCTTTTTAGGCCAGTAAATAGTCAAGCACTCACAGGGGAATATAGTTTAATGTACACCAGTCAAAGTTTTGAGTACACTGAATTGAAACTAAGATTTGAACCCATTAAATGTGTCCATAACCACTTATCTTTATTATGTGATGTGTTCTTATTTTTATTTAATTAGTAACTCGTACATGAAGTGAAGTGAAATGGGGGGGAGGAGGAATGTAAACATGGCAAAAAGTGAAAGCATTGGTATGGATGTTGGCTTTGGATGAACACACTGCGATTTTAGAATGATCTATGAATTTGATGATGTTTTCAGGTTTTGAGAAATATGATATAAAAATATTTATCATTCTGTGGGTGGAAAGGCTTCCAGGCGGTGTACTGGAAAACATTTTGACTGATCATAGAAAGAATTTGAGCAGCATCTTTTCTTCTCCACAGTGCCTCTTCTCTTCCGATGGATAAATATTCAGTTGGGCAGCTTTAAGAGACACATGAAAGAACACTAGTGGAAACAGAAATACTCCTGTGCACTGTTTGTAGTATCATCCACGTCTCACGTGGCAGCATTACACAAATAAGCAGTCCAACAACTCTAACACACAACTACACATCATAATACCTGCCCAGCTGTGCTGTGCTGTGCTGAACCATCAGACCTGCACTGAACTTGATTACACACAGGACTTTATTTTATTTTATTTTTTATTAAGCGATATAACTTATGTTGTATCACATAAACCCATGATAAGCATTTTGGTGATCATAATACAAGCCTGCTTTAGCATGTTTTGTATAGTTCCCCCTCAAACACTTTTTTTATGCCTTTATCTGTGTTGTTTTATAATAAAAGAGAAACAGTTGCATTTTAAACTACACATTAAGATGAGCTTACCTATTTAAATCTAGATTTGAACACTGTTTTGCTATTCTGATCTTATTAAGCTTGTTGGTTGTGATGAAACTGCAATTCCTTTTAATTTAACAGCAGGTTGTGGCCATTTTAAAGTTTAATTTATTACAATTTAGGTGATTTAAATTTTTTTCTTTAGCCGCATAACTAAAAATCGTTTGTCTTTGTTGCTGAATTAATATCTGGTTTATTTCTTGTCACTGTGTTACAAATGAATAAGGGGTTGGAAAATTGTATGCTTCCAAAAACTAGCTATGTATAAACATGGCCTCATCTCCTACAAGTCGATTGTATTGTAATCAACTTTAACCAGCGAAAAAAAAAATCACTTGAAGTATTAAAGCCTAAATGTTTGCCCTAATAAACGATGGTCCTTTAATTGTTCTGCAAATCGAATTAAAGTATAAGTAAACTCTTTTGTTGTGATTTGTGATACCACTTTATCTCTGCTTTCACCATGTGGATGATTATATGTATATTCATAATTCTAGTACTACTACAGTATGTGATATATGTGTCTATGTTTAGAACATATAGCGATATTGTGAAGGACTAGAAAATGAAGGAACTTTTTAAAATGAAAGATTATGAAATGATCAATTTGTAGCTCCAGTTAAATGAGAGAATTTGTGGGGAATGCTTTGAGAGTATGTGGTATCAGGCTCACTTTTGCCGGCCATCAGGTCACTGTACCCAATGTAAAAGTTGTATTCACATAATCTGTGCTAAGTCAAGCCTGTTTAATGTGGGCTTTGCCAAGGCTCCAGTGAAGGAGTCTACCATCGAGGTTGGGAGCGTGCACTTGGTGTACAGCTAACTGTGAGGTAATCTGGATGCGGATCAGCAGCTCTAAATATCGGGCCATGATTTTCTCCTGGAAAAGGCACTGCCTTTGCATGAGGCGGGGACAACCTTAATTATCACAGGGGTCTTGTTCACAAGTGACCGTAGGTTGGGTGCAGCTTCTTGGAAATCCAGAAGGAGCATAGAGTTGAGGTGGTTCAGACCCATGATGGTACATTTCTGTTGCTGGAGGTCTACAAGGCATGACCAGCTGGGCAGAGGACATGGGGTTGACCCAGAACAAATTGCAGGGTGTATGTATACTGTATATCTTGGCTGGAGGAAGTTGATAGGGATGCCCGGGCTGGGAATCTTTGCTTCTCTTGATACTAATTCACTCCTGAATTGTACTAAATGGTATAGAGAATGGTGGTCTGAATGGATGTATTCAGTCACATCACAAAGAGCACAGAACTTAACGTTATATATGGATGTGAATATGAATTTGAATACGCATACTGATGAAGTCCTCAAACTGTAGAGCTTGCATAATGGCAGTATACTGTATGACATCTGGAAGAATTATAACAGGGTCTCGAGCACTGATTGTAATTCTTTGTCAGATTTAGTTCATTGGAAACGTATGTGAAGCCTGAGATACAAAATGAACTCAAGAATAGCATGCTTTCTATCTCCCTCATTGTGTCCTAAAGGAAGGCAAATTGCTGACAAACAGTTGATTGAGAACCTACTTTTTTTCTGTAGAGTCAGCTGACCATTCTGGATTAGTTAAAACAGCCAACATTTCCAAAATGGTGGAATATATGTATGATTTCCCCACAAGATGGCATCAGAAGGCCACATACAGTACTGCATACTGTAACATCATCAGGCAGTGGTGTGTGTGTGTGTGTGTGTGTGTGTGTGTGTGTGTGTGTGTGTGTGTGTGTGTGTGTGTAGACTGGAGGAAGCAGACTGTGGTAGAAATGTTTATATTGCAGTAGTTTAAGAGATCAAGGAATCATCTGGCCAGAACCAAATTTTATCCGATGAGAACAACTGATGAACTAAGACATGTTTGTATCAGACTTTGATTACTCTTACTTAGACTCCAAATATGCAAGCCATTTTGATAAAAGTGCTCTATTGATTGAACATGGTTGATTAACACCTCATTAGTCTAGACAAAGTTATGACAAAATTTCAGGCTGACAAATCTGCACTTGGAGTTGAGTGTCTGATGCAGGTTAAGGGGTAGAAGGGGCCCTGATGATGAGGTAAAAATACACTATTCACATTTATGGCAATTCATGAAATACATGTGAAAGTTCCAGTTATGCATCCATCACGTCAAGCCAAAATCACTAAGTGACTTGCAGTGACCTATGCTCTTAAACAAGCACTCATCAAGTTATCAACTTTAGCCTAATGTTCCATCCACCAATCCGACTCAACTATTGTGATATTTGGGATTGTTGCATGTGTCTACATGCTTTAGGCCTTAGGCTGGATTGAAATGTGACTGCAACCAACGTAAATTTTTCTTTGTTTTTCAGTTCTCTTTGCTTTTGTTTGTTTGTTTCAGAGAACTGAAATGAATAAAAGGAAATGATCATGAATCAGTTCTCCTCTACAGTGAACAAAATTGGTCACATATCAACTGGATGATTCATACCGAATAAGTTCGAGCAGATATAGTAGTATCGTCAAATATAAAAATAACTGCATTACGAATCTAAATCATATTGTGTAGCACTGTTTCCTCACACCTTCAGATATGGAGGTTTGGATCTTCCCTCCAGTCTGTATATGGAGTTTGCATGCTCCTACACGTGCTTGATGGCTTTCATCTACTGTAGGTACTCTGGTTTCCTAACACACTCATGCTGTTTAAGCTGATTGATGTTTCCAAATTGCCTATTGTGTGTCTGTATGCCCTGTGATAGGAGTGTAGTAGGTTTCCTGGGACAATACACCATTTTAAGATTATTAACCCAATTTCTAGACATTTTAATACATTTAAGCATTTGATTTTTTTAATTGCAAGATGAGGCGGCACCGTGGTGCAGTGGTTAGCACTGTCGCCTGGAACCTCCAGGGTCCAGGTTCAATTCCTGGCCAGGTTCGATTCCCGTCTCTGTGTGCATGGAGTCTGCATGTTCTCCCCGTGCTTGGTGGGTTTCCTCCGGGTACTCCGGTTTCCTCCCAAAGACAGTTTAATTGGCATTCCCAAGTTGGCCGTAGTGTGTGTATGTGTGTGTGCCTTGCAATGGATTGTCCAGCGTATACCACGCCTTGTGCCCTATGTCTCCTGGCTCCAGGTCCCCTGTGATGCTAAATACAGGATCAAGTGGTATAGATGATGAGTGAGTAAGTGATTATTGCAAAGTGAATTCAAGTCAAACGCGGACATGTGATGAAATTTCTCTTGAATGAAGGCGTAAAAACAATAGGCATTTACAGAAACCTACAAGTGATAGGACTTAGCTTGAGTAAAGCATTTGAACGGTGCAAACATTTTAAACAATGATGATCCCAGCCAAGGTGGCTCAGAGCCCACTCCAGTCGTTCCTGTGAACATTCAGCGTTTGGAATGCCCGATACTTGAAAATCCATAGAATACTTGTCGCTAACTTGCTGAAGAGATCGTTCTCTGGGAAAACTGTACACACAATTATTCACAAACACCACTTGCATGTTCCAGGAACTCACCTGGGAGTTACTGCCAAATCCCCAGTACAAGTCCTGACCTCACTTGAGGTACACGTTTGAGTAAAGGAATTCCTGGGAGGTCAGCGTTTCAGATACAAAGTAGGCAGTTCGATCATGGCTCCATTGTCTTGAGAAAACCTTCTATTCCTTATATCCAAGCAAAAGCAAAACACTAGGATAAATTCATCAGAGTAGCAGAGGAATATATAGAGAGAAAGAAATAAAGAGAGTTTATACTCTCATAACTGTGTTCTGTCATTCGGAACAATCATCAAAAGTACTGGTTTGACTTGAATGCCACTCATAATGTCATATAAGGTATAAGGTAATATAGCAATTTTTTACAAAGCTTAAAAGAAGCAAAATGATCTGACCATAGAACATTTCAATTTCACTTCTAATTATTTAAAATATGTACAAAACATTTGTAATGATCTTACTGTGTATTGCATATGTTCATTGTAATCATATTAAGAATACATTTAAGATATATTCCCTTGCGAAGATGCGCTGTTATCCCGCACCTTGGATGCATCTTGGAAAGATCTAAACATATAATGTAATTATTTTACTTTATTAAGAAAAGTAAGAATATTTTCCAAGTCATTTTGCGATAAATAAATAAATAAATAAATAAATAAAGACCAAATGCACCATGAGTTGATCATAGAAAATATCATTTTTACTAGAGAAGGTTACAAAAAATCACTTTACAGGATTCATAAAACTTTTCAAATCAAATGGACTATGAAACATCTAGGACTACAATCCCATCAACGTACAATGGCTAATTATATTTAGGGGAGGACAGGGGAGAAGGAGGAAAACACCGCCTATCATAATTCATCAGAACAAGTGGACTACACATCACCTACAGAGTGAAAGCAAAAAAGAGGACTATCATCTTTCCATCATGCAATAACGAGGGAACGATAAAACATCCAGGCACACATCTTTTTAAACCAAAAAAAAAAGTACTTGTGGGCACATCCCTGCAGTCACGTCCCCTTTAAACAGAACAGAACATAGCGCAAGAAACTTCAATATTTAGCATTGTATGAGTGGACAACACTAACATGCTTTCAAAAAAGATGTCTGAAAGAAGAGCCGTGTTGTACGAGAGAAAATTGAAACCAGCGATAAAAAGATTTACACTAATAATGCTGTGAAAGAAAGGCTCAAATATAAAATACCATATCATAAAATCATAAAATCATTGAAAAAATTCTGTACTTGTACATGGCAGTTTTGGGAATGACGTTCATATGCACATAATAAAAGGAATCACTGTTTGAATCACAAAACTTGGTAAATATCAAGCCATGAAAAGTTTCACAAGAAGAGAGCAAATACACCAAAAGCATATCTATAAAATTTATATATTCTTATGGGAAATGGCGGGAGGTCCAGAAAGTTTGTTTTGTTTGTTTGTTTGATTGTTTTTCACTATCACTATGAGACATTTTACACATGTTGGCTTTACTATCCATCGGTAATGTCACATGATGTCACAAGACGTTAATATTTAATAATTTCTGTGCTGGTCGTTACAGGGGAATGTGATCTTTGCTCCTGGATGAACATTTACAGTTGTGGAGAGAGAATGTAATAATGAAAAAACAAACCACCTGCAGTGTTTCACGTGCAGTGTTTTGTATTTTGTATTTTTGATTTTGTAATATTTTTTTTATTGTATTTTTATTATTAACTTTCCTCTTATGTTGATTTTCTTTTTTTCTGCATTATCTACAGTATGTTTAAATTCCAATTCATACTGTACATGCCTCATTTAATATTTATTATTGATTCTAATTAAACAAATATTATAAATGAAATGTAAACCCAGTTTGTATTTTGGAGTTATTTTCAGGACCAATGTTGCTGCTCTTATTTATTACTGATAATTGATACTTAGATTACAATTACTAACGAGTTTTTTTTTCTCCAGGAATCACCACTTTTCTCTTAAAGGACAGAAAATCTTAAAGAGTGAATAAATATATGAGTATTTCATTTTAGAATAGTGCAACATATCAAACATAGATATAAATATGCTAAATGCCTCACGCTAAATGTCAAGCTAGACATAAAACCAGCGCTATTGTTTTCAATGTTTCCATGTTAGGTTAATTGATTTGACTTGAGGTGTTTTTTTATATTGATATGCTGTACAATTCAGAACAAACAACTGTTTTTATGGAATATATAATAGATTTGCACCATTAATCAGTTTGCCATAATCCTCTTGTATCTGTTCTGTATCAAATTTTTCTATACTAAACTAGTAAGTTGTGGACCAAAAGAACATGCTCAGAGGCCAGATCGAAGTTAGAAAATGCCTAATTTAAAAAAGCTGTTCAAACAGACAAGCATTCTGAAAATGTATTAAAAGTTCGAATATTGTTATTGACTTTTTTTTATATTACTGTGCATTAAATATGTTGTAAATTATTTCTAATGTACTTATTACATCACTTCTATTTCTGCTCTCAGTTAGCAAACAAGCTAAAGTCTTGATGTAGAATTATAATTATTGTAAATTTTAAAAAATTATGGTGGTTTAATAAATATTTTCTCAAGACAGGCACAGATTATTTTTAGACCATGATAACATCCAATATTCAACATTTTATGAATGTTTTGCTGGTATTTTCATTTCATTTATTTTAACTTGCACATGAGTAGACCTGGCGCTTTTAACAACCTTCTGTCTATGTCTAGCAGCAACGGCTAATGTGGCATCTAACATTTTTATACCCATGGTATCAACTACCAGTATAAAAAAGAAAAAGAACAACCAAAAAAATGTAAGTAGTTAAAAAAAAGCATTTTAGGAAACCATTAACCAAGAGCGATACAGAGAGAGAGAGTGTGAGAAAGAGAGAGAGAGAGAGATTTCATATTAAACCAGGCATACATTATTACGTATTAAAAAAAACAACAACATTCACACACACGTTCACTCAATTCCTGCAAAATGTCTGTAGCATGTTAGTGCAGACAGTAAGTGCTGTGAGGTTGTGTGTTACGTCAACAGTGTCAACAACAGTCATAACCTGGAACATTTCACTTTCAGTTTTAGCCATTAGTCATTAAAAAACACAGAAATAATTACAGTTCTCAATATCATGCATGCATTTCCTTACCATCTTACCAACAGGAAGTAAAACACGTCTTATGACTGTCATGTAAAATCGAGAAACGATGGCTGTAACTGCTCTATAACACACTGTTGCTGTAGCACACTACTAGGTCGTGTTAGTTAGCTCTGTGTTAAGTGTGTGTGTGTATGTGTGTGTAGTTGTGGAATTAAGTCGATGTCAGCCTCATTTACGAGTATGAGTTGAGGCCTTCCTTGGAGCGCGACTGCACGTCCTGCAGCTCACCATCATCCTTGGTCTTGATGTCCTGGTACGCGTGAGTCTGCTGGCACGCACCCTTCAGATATGCCCAGTTGGCGGACAAGATCATCAGGTAGTGGATCTGCAAGAAAGAGAAACAAGGACAAAGAAAGAGAGGAAGAAAAAGTGGGGAATTAGCAGTGAGTGGGTTAGTCAGCTAAAGCTATTAGAGTTAGACTACAATTCAGTTAGCATCTATCAGACAGTTTTAATTACAAAAAGGACTTTTAATTAGATGTATAAAATGTTTTAATCGATGCAGTGTGGAGTAACATGAAGCATGGCTGGGACATGTTAATTTTGGATGAGATGTACGTTAGTGAACAGGTCAAGCTAAGCTATGCTACTGCTTACAGCTAAACTACAGTAGCTAACATTTTTAAATTAGCAAAAGATTTCTTTAGTAAAAAATTAGGTTAAAAAATAAACATACACTGAAAAAAAACATTTAATATAAAGTTTATAAACTGCAAAAATTGTAACTATAAAGATATTGACTGATGTAGCAAAAATGTTAGTTGTTTGTACAGTATGTAAGTGGAAAAACTAGGTAAGTACAGTATAGTCCTACCAACAATGTGAAGTAAAAAAGTATTACAGCAGATGTTTTATATCAATGAAAGATTGTTATTTCGAGAATATTACAGTCTAACCTACTGAGAACCTGGCGAATACTTACTGAAGTTTGTAATAACGTTCTCTGTTAGCTAGCAACATTCACCTACACCTACGGTAAAGCTGTTTGACTAAATGAAAAGACAGAGTTCTTGTTCTGCATATTAAATGTTTATTTCCCATTAAGACTTACTGGTCTTGAAGCAATTCTATATCTTAACTTGACAGTGAAATAAAAAGTCCAGGCATGGCCAAAGTCATTAAAAATCCACAAGAAACATTACATAGCCCATTACATAGACCAAAGCCTAAAAACAAAAGACACTCAGGATCTGCAAAAATACAATTCATGCCCTTCACAGGTACAATTGATGAGAAGTGAATGTCATTGTTGAACTGGGATAAAAAAAATTGCACCAAAATGATTCTATTAACCTTTTATTCATTCACTGCCCACATTCACTAAATAAACTCCCTCAGGCTGTAGTACTTAGACTACATTGGCTTTGACTGCTGGTGCCTCAGGGCATTTCTGGTACAAAGTAATGGACAGAACAAATCCCTTAATTCTGATCCTGGGCCTGATACTACTTACTCATTAGATACTACAGCACAAACACATTGAAGATCTTTCTAGCAGACTTGAGTTAATGTTAAAATGACAGGTCTTACGGCCATCACTGGTTTTAAGCCCAACTTATCATTGACATAGATAAATTCAGTGAACATTCTCTAGAAACCAAACCAAGACACAATTTACTGCACTACGTGTTCGTGATGATGAATACAACCCTCAGTAAGCTACAGAATGGTCCATGGTGTCAGTAGTACACTTTCTTTCCTCTATCTCCATTACTACAGTACATCCCTCATCCCTCTTCTACCTCTTCTACTTGTCAAAACTTTGTCTACACTTTGTACTTGCCCTCTCGAGGCAAGTTTTTAGAATTTAGTGGTGTGGCTGTGGTCGTGGCTCTTAAACTTCAGCACGGCATAGTTATATGTGGTGGCCATCATGTAGATGAGCTAGGAGGAAGAGAGCAGAGGAGAATAGAGCAAGTGGGTGATGCGGAATTCAATCTTGTATATATGGGAGTCACATTTGCACAAGCACATTGAGCATTAGTCAAGGAACCTTTGGCATTACACCTTTAACCTTCAAGTTATGTTTGGCTGAAACTGACAGAACAAGAAATAAAACTTAGAGTGTTTGTTGTAGTGGGCGGAAGTAGTAGGGGTATTTGGTGCACAGGAGGCAGTGGATAAAACAGCAGTGGGTAAGAGTGGTTGGGGTATCTGTTGAAGGTGTCTGTGGGATTGGTCATGTATATGTGGGATTGTGTAGGAGTGATCAGGGTATCTGAAGAAATTGGTAGAAGAGGTTGGAGTGTCAGTGGGGGCGGTCATAATATATGCGTCATTTGGTGGGAGTAGTCGGAGTATCTGTGTGAATGGGTGGGAGTTGTTAGAGTCTGTTGGGAGTGGAAGGAAGTGGTGGAAGTGTACATGGTAGCAGCTGGGAATAGTGGGAGTACAGTATGTCTGAGAAAGGGTAGGAGTGGTCAGAGTATCTGTGGGATGGGAAGGGAATTGTTAGAGTTTGTGTTGGTGTGGAAGAGAGTGATCAGAGTATCCTTGGAAGTGGTTGGAGTAGCCGTGTGAGTGGGCAGGAGTGGACAGAGTATCTGTGTGAGTCATTGGAAGTTGTCAGAGTATCTTTGTGAGTGAGTGGGAGTACAGTACAGTAGGTGGGTGGCGTGTCTATGGGAGTTAGAGACAGTGGTCAAAGTACCCGGAGGAATGGGTAGGAATGGTCAGAAAATCTTTAAGAGTGGTTTGGAGTGCTTGCAATATCTGTAGGATAGGTCATAGTATCTGTGAGCACAGGTGGGAGGGCTTAGAGAATCTGTGATAGAGGTAGAGCACATCATTCTCAGAGTGAAGGCACTCACAAATTAAGTCATTTTAAATGCTAAAGCTCTAACGATATTTCTAACCACAATTTAAAAGTGGCAAAAAATGCCATTGAGAGTTTAGATGTCCATAGATACAATGAATAAAATCATGCATCACCATCACAATAGTCTTACATTTTTTCTCAGAAGGCCCCAAGGTAGTCCAAAATCATAATACTGTTATTGTAAAATGTAAATGCATGTCATTTGCTGAACATATATATATAATTTTTTTTTTTTTTTTTACGATTATTTTATTTATTTATTTATTTTTTATCTTACCAGTGCAATCACAGTGGCCCCAGCTCCAGCACATGCAACAATGTAGAGATGGTAAGACAAATAGAACTGTAACAGAAGGAAAAGTCAGACACGTCCCACTAATTTACTCACAGAACAAATTATTTCAAAGGAGAATAATTCTGATAATAAGATATGACACTTTTAAGCAATAAAACTTGACAACAAAAAACTGAACAAGGGATGTTCAAGTCAAACTGGGACTTGTGATGAAATGTCTTGTGAATGAAGGCGTAAAACCAATTGACTTTTACAGAAGCACAGTTCTGCGATGAGCCCCTTAGCTGCAGTAAAACATTTGAATGGTGCAACTACTAAATAAGTCCATACATCCATATTGCAGTTGTTCTCGTGAACATTCAGCAAGTGGATGCCTTTAGATGCAGATCCTTTCTTCAAAATCTTAATATAATTTAATTTCTCTAATATACACATGAGAGAATAAAAGCCAAACATATTAAGTTTTGTTTTGGTATGATCCAGTTCTGTAAGTTTCTTTAAATAGTGCTATAAAATGTGAATCTATTGTTGTTTAACATTTGGAATAATGGGTTGAACTTCACCTCGTTGGTGTTGCAAATGTCAGCCAAGGTTTGCCCACATGCCTTCCCAGGATCTGCATTCCAGGGTATGACTCCTGTCGAAACAAGAAGAAACACCAGATAAGACGAAATACAACTTAAAACCCTGACTTGTTGGACAATATAGTTTAGAATCACATTTTGATCACCATATATCATGATTTAATTCAATTCAGTTTTATTTATATAGCACTTTCAACAATGGTCACTGTCGCAAAAGCAGCTTTACAGAATAAAAAAAAAATATGAGTTTTAAATGTCTGAGGAAATATGTCAATCAAAATGATCAAATTCTTCCAGAAGAGCAACCTGAGGGCGACGGTGGCAAGGAAAAACTACCTGAGATGACAATAGGAAAAACCTTGAGAGGAACCAGACTCAACAGAGAAGCCATCCTCATTTGGGTGATATCAGATATCAGAGATTGATCTGCAGTCATACTGTATGACAATTCACTTTCGTGATATGGAGTTCACTTTCGTTAATGAAGGCTCAGGTACAAATCTGTTTTTTTTTTCAGTCACAGTCGCTGAATTTGGTTAAAGTACTGTATTTGTTTTACATATAAACAGAAAAACAATGTGTTTGTCTGTTCTACGTGATTGAATTAAGTTTCAAGAACAGAGTTTGTGTTTGTACTGTTCATCCAGATCACGTGTACTCAAAACCCTGAAGAAAATCTAACTCCACATGCTCACCCGATACTTAGGAACAAACCCAGGAAACTGGTGTTCAGCAACTGCAAGATTAAAGCTGCACGATTCAACCACACATGCTTTAAAACAGGTACATTTAATTCTATAGGTATAGTCCTGTCAATGCAACATGCCAGCAAGAATGCATAACTCACTCACTCATCGTCTATACCGCTTAATCCTGTATTCAGGGTCATGGGGGGCCTGGAGCCTATCCCAGGAGACTTAGGGCACAGGGCAGGGTACACCCTGGACAGGGTGCCAATCCATCGCAGGGCACACACACACTCACTCACACACTGCAGCCAATTTTGGAATGTCCGTTAACCTAACCTACATGTCTTTGGACTGTGGGAGGAAACCAGAGTACACGAAGAAAACCCACCAAGCACGGTGAGAACATGCAAACTCCATGCACACAGAGACGGGAATCGAACCTGGACAGGATCGAACACAGACCCTGGAGGTGCAAGGTGACAGTGCTAACCACTACACCACCGTGCCACCAACAAAATGTAATAATTTTTCATTAATACTAATTTAAGGTGATTATACTCTATGTAACTCAATTAGAAATGTGCTTAAACTGAGTTTAATATACACAAATAAATCATGTTTTAATGAGAACCCGAATATTTTTTATGTAAACTCGATGTAATCTTACTACATATCCCATTTGCTTAGCATGCTGGCATGTTACATTGACCATGCAGGCACTTTATGTTAAGCATTGCGCACTACTATTTATCGCCACATTTTGAATTCCTGAGGGCACATTTATGCCAACTGTCCCTTAGAGAACAGATATAAAAGCTTATTGTACCTGTTCTTTTTCTCTCTCGAACAGGCAACAAGCCAAAGTATTTATATTTGATCGATGCAAATTAGATTGCACAAAGCACTGAGGCTGTATTCTGTTTCCCTTCCTTATTACTCACCGTACTGCCTCACATCAACACAGATGTTGTCAATAGAGGTGAGGTTGGCGATGGGAGACTTCATAGCGGAGCATGTGGTCCACATGTTGTAGAAGAGGAAGACTGGCACAGCGGAGAAACCGAAAATGCCTAGCCAGGCCAAGCCCAAGATGTAGGTCAGGAAAACGAACTGGGGAAGACATGAGAAAAAGAGAGCAGTTCTTTTCATTCTAATACATATAATAAAACCCTGGATATGTGTGAGCATACTATGGCTGTGTGACACAATGACCCTATCTGTAGCTAAACCTGTGTGATTTTTATCATTCTGCATGATCTGTAATCTGTAATGAATATACAGATTCATGAGATATACTATAGACTGTATGCACTCTGTTATCTAAAGCACATTTATACTAGTTTGTTAAATTACCAAGAGCAACTTATCATGACATATATACATATATATACAATAATTATTGTACATTACTATTATTATTGTATTATATCATTGTATACAATAATATAATACAATAATAATAGTAATGTACAATAATATACATGTTGTAAGGATTCTTTAAAATACTTTTCAAAAGGTTAAAAATAATTTTCACATTACAGTCCTTTATTAAAACATGAACTAGGTCATTTTGACATAACCAGAACATAGGGGGTGATGCTCTGTGGTGACCTAGTTAAGCCTTATCCATGGGGATTAGAGCTACTGCACATGTAAACTCAAACACAATCACCGACCTTCCCAATCCAACACACACACACACACACACACACACACACACACACACACACACACACACACAGCTTTAATTATCCATGTTAGAATATTAGACAATAGAAGGTTGAGACTATATGGCACAAAAACGTCCTCCATGGTTGCCCGTGACCTCCTTGTGCGCATAATGTAGGAAGCATTTGTGTGCCCAAGTCTCACCATGGCACTGATGCAGCGGCCACACATGGTGGTCTTGAACTCGCTGTGCATCTCTTTGACTGCACTGGTTGTATAAAAGCCCTCAGCCAGCAGGATGATGCCATACAGGAAGAAGAAAGAGGCGATGCCATAGATGATGTACTGCAAAATCTGAACACTGCATAGAAACACATAGAAATATAATCTGCCTTTATCTGAAAAAGTTACGATATTGGTATAATATAAATATATACATAAAAATATGTAAATATGTATAAATCCTTAATTTGTCCCAAATTTTATATACTGTTGCTATTTATTAATTTTGCATCCACTTTAAACTATTTTTATGCAATGTAGTATAGTATGTGTCATTTCAGCTTATGTATTATTTCAACAATATGAAAGTGAAACACGTCTTATTCACACGCCATTTGTTCATTTAGGTACTATATATTATTCATTTAAATATTAACACTAATGTGCTTCTAATACATTAATTACTGTCTGATAATGCCTCATTCACATAAAGCTATCATTTGTGTCTCACTTGGGATTGCACAATATGTCAAAAAAGACCATATTCATATTCAGCATATAAAACTGTGGATTTTAACATTCAAATAGTGAATTGATTAATGTGTTATATAGTCAGGACGAGGATTATTGTCACTCTGTTTAAACCTGGATACAAATTTACTATCCGAGTTATTTATTTATTTACTTGTTAATCCTGAATGAACTTTAACGCAGTCATCCTTGACACTCGCACCTGCGACAGGTTGTCCCCCCCACACACATGATCAGATCTAACAAAAACATATAATTTTTTTTGTGAATAATTTCTGCATATTAAATTTGCTCAGGTTTTTAGATATTTAGATATTAAATGCTATTTTTTTATACAGTCCTTCCACTCAGCCTCTCATACAGTATCAACAAAATTGCTTCAAACCGGCTTCGTTTGTGTATACATGGTTATGCAAGGGGGCGTTCAGATCAAACCGAGATTTGTGAATGTCAAGCCTAGCTCGTGAATGAAGGTTTACAAAAGAAAATTCAAGCACAGTCATGAGACGCTTAGCCTCAGTGCAAATTTGAACGGTGCAAACATTTTAAAGAAGGCTGTACGTGCATGAATGGCGATTCCGGACGACGTGGCTCGTGAGAACGTTCAGCATGTGGAATGCTATTAGGAAAAATAAGTAAATAAATACATTTGTTTGTCATGACAAAGTAGTCTTTGTAATGGATTCAGACTTTTTGGAGTCGATTGCACCCTGTGCCATATGTCTTTAACCCGGAGTTCAAAAGCAATAATAAAAATAATACTAAATAAAAACCAGCACCAGCATTGATCTAGTGGTTATATAGTGATCTTCAGAAGAATTTGGGGCAAACATATTCAGACACAATATGCAAGACTGCAGCAGATGGTGGTACATAGTGTTACCCAAAATACATTCCTATTTCCTGTGCATGTCTCTCATTTCCACTCCTACTCCCACTACATTCAAATCAACTAAACCAGCAATCCAAATGCACATCGCGCATAAAAGAAAGGTGACAATTGTGGATCATTTATTATGCGTAAAAAATATATACACGCACACACACACACACACACACTCACACATCACCGAGGGTTGCATTTTCGGGTGGGATTTGCGAGAAATGTTTCTCCAGCATCGTCATGGTGCTCGTCAATGCCACATGCCCACAGCCGCAGAACAGAGCCACGCCTGAGAAGCACAGGATGGTGGCCACTAGCGAGGCGTACGGCACACCGCCCAGGCATTTGATGCAGCAGTCCAAGCAACCTGCAGGCAGACGGAAAAACGAGAAAGTCATTATATATCAGTATTAGATTACTGAGACACAGCGGCAGTCGGCATGATCGGTTAAACTCACCACACATTAGACAAGTTAATGATTTTCTGGCTCTGAGGCTAATGTGTGGAGATTAATGAGGTTAATTATTATCATTCATAGCATCAACTACGTGCATGCCAAAAGCAACACACACTTCACACATAGCTCTAATGCAAGTCGAAAGGAGCGAAGCATCTGCATTAAATATGTCTTTGTTGGTTCGCTTTGTGGAAAAAGTTTCAACCGAGTTTCCATTAAAGCGGATATTTTACAGTTACAGACTCTTAGTTATTGTTTCCTTTATGAGTCAGAGGGGGGAAAAAAGGTATTTTTCCAATTAGTTATGGTCTTTTGGCAGGTGTGCTTATTCAGCTTAACAGCTGAGTAAGCAATAGTTAGAAGTATGTGGAAAAGATGCACCCTTTATACTAAAACTGGGTACGGAAGGTGCCACAGCCGTCTCATAAGAAGAAGTTAACCATTTTAACCTGGCACGAGTAGTATATGCCAGTGCAGAGAAGTACTCAGAAGCATTGACCTAGATACTGTCTAAAGAAACACACACACATATATGTATACTGTATATATAAACCAGCACTGTGGAATGGTACAATTTTTGTACAAGCCAGGTTTGGCAGCTGTATTGTGTCCACCATGGTTCAGGATACAATGTAGGTAGGATAAAAACCAATTGGAGGAAGATATAATTCCTTGCTTATGAACTTATACTGTGTTATAAAATATAATGTGAGTTACGTCCAACCTAACATGCTCATTTATGTTGTTCTCTTGAAGCCACGTTAATTTTTAGATCTATAAAGAAAGAACATCATGAAACCATCCAGGATTGTGTTTGAATGGCTCTGTGGTTCGGTTAGGAAATATGTTGTATTATATTGAGCGTGTTACAATGAAGGTGGCATGCACCTCCAGGTCCAGGTTCGATTCCCGGCTCGAGTGTGTGCGCATCGATCTTGCATGCTCTCCTCGTGTTTGGAGGGATTTCTCCCACAGTCCAAAGACATGAAGATTAGGCTAACTTGTGTTCTCAAATCATCTGTAGTGTGTTTGTGTGTCTGTGTGTATGCCCTGCGATAGATTGGCACCCCACCCAGGGTATACACTAAGTCTCCTTGGAAATTTAGTTTTTTTACATCAACAAAGCCCTCATATTAAAATTGGATAAATGTTTGATATTTTTAAACTTTAAGTAGATGATAGGCAGCATGGCGGTGTATTGGTTAGCACTGTCGCCTTACACCGCCAGGGTCCGCGTTCGATCCCCGGCCAGGCTCGATTCCCGTCTCTGTGTGCATGGAGTTTGCATGTTCTCCCCGTGCTTAGTGGGTTTCCTCTGGGTACTCCGGTTTCCTCCCACAGTCCAAAGACATGTAGGTTAGGCTAATTGACGTTCCCAAATTGCCTGTAGTGTGTGTATGTGTGTGTGTCTGTGCCCTGCGATGGATTGGCACCCTGTCCAGGGTGTAGCCTGCCATGTGCCCTAAGTCTCCTGGGATAGGCTCCAGGTCCCCCGTGACCCTGAATACAGGATTAAGTGGTATAGATGGTGAGTGAGTGAGTGAGTGAGTAGATGATCCAGTGGCATCAATCCTTATTCAGAAAAAAAGACAGAACAACACCAACTTCTTTAAAATGTCTTTCTTGAAAATAATTGCTAAAAAAAAAGCACTAAAAAGTACTAAAATACTCATTATTGACACACTGTAGCCACAGGGAACATAACATAACAAGTGGGTTTACCCATGACAATTCCCATGACAGCATAAGATTTCAAAAATCATTACACATATATTGAAGTATACTATCAGTCTAGTACCTGTTTAAAATGAAACCTGGGGATTTAATGGCTGTGTCCCATTCCACCTACTAGCACACTACAGAGCACAGTACAGAGTTTATTGTAACAGGTAACTTACAGCATTGAACAATCACTTGCCGTACTTTGTGTTGGGCTGTTGCATAGTTTGGGACAGGTGATTATGATCTATATCTTTACCTATACTTACAGTAAATCATTATCTAGAATTACCTACTGTATACCAGCGCAGCATGCTGCCATGGTGCTGAAATAGAAAGTCAGCGTACAGTACATGATCACAGATACTGACCGGAGAGATTTGTTCAGTCTGACAGACGGTATTGCGCTAATTTGATTTGATGCCATTTATGTATAATCATAAAATATATATATATAACGAATTTTTCTGAATCAGGGACAAAGCCAGTGGATCTTTAACTTAATGTTTAAATGTTAACAAATTTATTCTATTTCAATATTAGTGCTTTGTTGGTGTAAAAAAAAATGTTAAAAACAATTATGTGGTTTTTCTGGTAAGATCCAGCTAGCCATTTTATATTTTTACATAGAATTATACAGAAATTATATAGTACCAGTCAAAAGTGTGAACAAAATATTGGATTATTATCTACGTTCTAGAAAAATTGTGTGTGTGTGTGTGTGTGTGTGTGTGTGTGTGTGTGTGTGTGTGTGTGTTTTAAACTACCACTAATAATTAGGTAATTAGGCATTAGGTAATTAAGCAACAACAACAACAACAACAGTCAGGTGTTATTTTAATACAAAGGTCAGCTGTTCTGTAACAGTTCTTGCAAGAACAGTTTTGTGTCAAGTGCATTTGTAAAACCCATCAAGCACCATGATGAAACTGTCTCTCATGCAGACCTTCCTAGGAAAGCAAAACCAAAACCTACATCTGCTGCAGCGGAGAAGTTCATTTAGAGTTACCAGCCTCAGAAATCCCCAATTAACAAACCTCAGATAAGAGCCGTTATGAAGACTTTACAGAGCATAAGTAGCAGATACATCTCAATATCAACTGTTCAAAGGAGATTATTGAATATTTTGGAAGCCAGAATAAAGAAAGAAATAAAAATCAGGAAAAACCACGGAATTAAAGGTTTGCTCTTTTTTTTTTGGAATACAAAAAGGATTTTGCATATGACCTGAAGCCTTTAGTTGAAGCATTTAGTTCATGAAACTGAGACCCTTGAGCAATTTTAAGCAAAATTAATCAATTGTTTAAATTCACTGTTAACCATAGCACAGTCACTGTAAACACATGTTGCATGTACTGTAGCAACTTGCTTAGAATGCTAAAGGATATTAAAAAAAAGAACTTTCAAAACTTGTTCCCAGCACGCAAGAAAACGCATACAAATTATGGAAACATCAGTAATTTGACGCTCTTTATTAGTTATCCGAAAAGTAGAGGGCATATAGAGGATCTGTGGCATGACAATTGAATCAAACAAGAAACTACGCCAAGAACTATAAGCCAGGAGAAACACAAATGTAAAGTTATGTCCTTGAAAGCTCCGAGTCCTTTGACCCACTCATCCATTTAGTGATGCAAATTTATTTCCAAGCTATACAGTCTCCCTGAATATACTGTACCATCTGTTCCATAGCACTGGCCACTAATGCATCCTGCAGCACTGCTGCAACCAGCAGGAGCAATAAACGTTAGAATCATTAGCTTGTGATCAAAGGTATCATTGACAGTTGATTTATGTGTGTACGTTGTAATGATTTCATTTTTAAAATCTGATGTCGTAAAATGGAGGGAAACGTTTTAGGAAAAGGGATGGGAGGTAAGGGACGATCGCTTTGCCGAGTAAGATTCAGGATATGAACAAGATAGAGATGTAAGATGGAGGGTGAATATCATGTCCTATGACTATTTAAATTTTATATAATAGCTGTTAAAAATAGCTGTGAACACACACACACACACACACACACACACACACACACACGCACACGCACATGCACAGATTGAGAATAAAAGCCGGTGTTACAATCACATGCTCTCACACATTTCCACTGTTTCCATGGAAACCCTTTCCCATCGGCATCCTGAATGCTTTCCAATCACAGTGAACTGATCTGCGTGTGGAAGCAGGCGCTTCCACTTTGTCAAAAAACCCTTTCATTGTAAACTCACTTGAAAAAAAAAAGCTTTGAAAATTGTAATTACGAAAGACCAAGCACCATATTTCACATGATCTTTTTATGCAGCCTTAATTTGTTCACACAGGAGCATTTATACATCAGTTATGCTCTTTTTTTATGCCCTTACACTTTTACAAATTTGATTTGTTGGGTGAGACTCAGAAATGGTGATCTGGACAAGATAGAGGCATAAAATAAGGAGGATATATTATAATCCATGATCGTTTATTAAATCGTAAAATAGGTTAGTGCAGAAGTTCCGCTCTTTATATGCTCTTGTACTCTCGTATTCTTTTACAATGACATATGAATAAAATTTGTGGTCAGTCTGTTCAGTTCTGCACAGATAAGCCATTACGGTTTACCCTGCCTGAGGAATTCCAGAGATGTCTGAACGGATATTTCATGGACGCCTGAAAAATATTTTAACAAGCTATTAAGCAATTAAACCCTTTCGATTTGAAACCCATTATGCAATTCAAACTGTTTTAATGCTTGTCTTGTGTGATAGGAAAGAGTTAAGTCTACAAAGCAGTGAGTGCTAATTGAGGAGCTGAAGTTCTCATGAGTGATTGCATGAAGGACTGTTACATAACTGATTTATCCAATTAATAAATCAAGCTCATGACGTAATGAGGCAATACAAATTTAATCTCCGGTACTGGTAATAAATATGGGTTGGGTGTACTGTAAATTAAGTCACATTAGTCTGAGGTTACTTTGTGCGTTCATTAACAGCTGGCTATAAGTTGGGTATGTGTCCAACATCCAATGTAATACGATGGAATTAATCTATAGGTCTTAGGAGAACTGGACCAGACAAAACAGTTTACTGTATATATATACTAAAAGTATTGGTATGGTAAAATCATGCTGGTCATTTAGTTTAACTTGGTTGCATTGCATAATTTAGAAGTAAATTTTTCAAATTTATTTTTCCCCCGATTTTCTCCCTAATTTAGTCGTGTCCAATTCCTCCCCGTCACTAGGGGCTCCACATTAAGGCTACTACAACCACTCAGCCGGGAGAGCCGAAGACTATCATTTTTCGCACTGCTCGCTCCCGCACCGCTGTGACACACTCGGTGGACAGCGCTATCCGCTCCTTCCGCTTGCGTGAGCTCACAGACGCCACTGATTGGCTGTAGAGCCGTGATTAATGTGTGAGCACTAAGTACCTCTCATCCCTCCCCTCTGAGAGAGCTCGGCCAATCAGCTCTCTCTAGACATCCGTCTGCAAGAGGTTACAGCGTCACCCGGGAATCGAACTCGTGATCTCCGGATGATAGGGCGAGCGCTTTACCACTGCGCCACTCGCCACACTTTTTTTTTTTTTTCCTCGACTTTTTGTGCCTCTCGATGAAATAGCTACCTAGCGAAGAATCTTTTGGCCTGAGGCATTCCATGTCCTGTAAGAACAAAAAATTGTCGTGGACAACCAACATTCAACCAATCTAGACAAGTAAGCGATTCTACTTGATTCTACTAGCGATGTTCTCTGTCAATTCACTTTCAGTTGTTCCAACCTAAGGTCTAGTGACATTTTTGCTTAACACTTCAGTGAAATTGCTTCTGCTTTATTAATTGTCAACTAAACATCCTGATATCGTATGCGATATACCAGAAACTGAATTGTCCAAAAAGTAGAAGTCCTATAACTTTTGCAATGGTCCAGTGGTCACCTATGGAAATCTTTTAGTCTTTTTATCATCTCTCTCATCTGCAAATAAAGTGCTTTAGTCGGATAGAGCCGCTTCTCTATGTATAGGAAATCAATGACCTACTCATTATAGTCAATGTTCTGAGCCACTGAGTCTCTGAATCATCTCTTTAATAAAGTGGACAACGGTATTTAGTCTACATAATCTCTCTCATATTTACATTCTGCCATGCATTTATCTTCTCACTCAGTAAAAAAAAACATTACAATCCTGTAACTCAGTTTCATGTCCTGCCTCCTGCTGCAAACGTGTGTGATGCTGCAAACATATGCTGGGAAACTAGCGACATGGTCCCGCATTAAAACAGCAGGCGCACCAGCCTCTAAAATGTTATTGCTTCTTCTGATGTATCTAAGATTAACACCATCAGTTAAGCGAACTTTCCATACGAACATCCTCCAAAGGCTAGACAGCAAATAAAACAAACTACAGCATCTCATGAAGGACAGACCCCCTGCCTGGTTAAAGCCAAAAGGGAAGGAGGCTGAGACAACACTCTTCCTGGTTAAGAGATCAGTACAGCTTTCATCCTGTCTAGTTTATTTAGCGTTTACCTTCAGTTTACGTTGGGTGAGGCAGGTCAGATCGGGCTAACATAGCTGGAATGCATACTGGAGAGCGGATCTCAACATATCGAGCTGTAATGATTTAGAAAACCATTAATATTCACTTATTTAGCTTATAATTTGTTTCGATCTTGGGAAATATCTTGTGTGCATGGAGTCTCCTTGTTCTTGGTGGGTTTCTTCTAAGAACTCCGGCATTCCGTGCTTGTGTGCCTTGTGATGGATTGGCAACCTGTCCAGGGTGTACCGCTCCTCATCCCTGAAGTCTGGAATTGGCTCCACAGGATAAGTGGTATATTAAATCGAATGAAGGAATAAATTAATGATGCACAAATATACAGTAACTGTGGGAGTGGGTGGTAGTGGGACTGACAAAAAAAAAATGTCCCTTCCAAATGTCCACATGATCTTGAAGGCTGTAATCTGATTGATGGCTTGTTGCACAACCATGTATACACATTTCTGTATTTCATTTTTATGGAAAAACAAAGACGTATAAAACAACATATAATGTATGTACTGTATGTGCAGGGATTATGGGAAAGCCAATCAAAATGTCTCTTTTTTCTTTTGGACATGTTTACTGGAAAATCATACCTATTAAAAGCGCTCGCCCTATCATCTGGAGATCGCTAGTTCGAATCCCGGGTGGTGGTGTAACCTCTCGCAGCCGGAGGTCTAGAGAGACCTGATTGGTTGAGCTCTCTCAGAGGGGAGGGATGAGAGGTACTTAGTGTCCCGCATTAATCACGGCTCTACAGCCAATCAGGGGCGTCTGTGAGCTCATGCAACGGAGGGAGCAGTTAGCGCTGTCCTCCGAGTGTGTTACACCGCCCCAACGGTGCGCGAGAGAGCAGTTCAAAAAGATGCGGTTGGCTGGCGTCACGTGGTTCGGAGGAAACACGTGATAGTCTTCGGCCCTCCCGGCTGAGTGGTAGTAGTAGCCTTAATGTGGAGCCCCCTAGTGACGGGGAGGAATTGGACACGACTAAATTAGGGAGAAAAATCGGGGGAAAATCCCCCCCCCCCAAAAAAAGAAAATCATACCTATAATATTAACGCAACATTTTTGGCTATAAAGACAGCTTTGTAACAGGGGTATTTTGTCGGCTTAAACTAAAGTATGTCTATTTATTAGGGATGCCGTCATACATTTTTTAATCGAATATTCAGAATATTCTTTTTAATGGAACACTACTAGAATTGCATAAGTAAGTAAGGAATAATATTTGCATGGAAAAAAGTCACTATGCTGTATCCAAAACACTTGAAAAAGGCCTGGCAACAATCTGAACACAACACAAAAGACTTCCTCTCTCCAAAGCCGAACACAGTGTCCGTCTACTGCAGCTTTTTGAAGGCTTTCAGCATGTTCTGCCGTTTGTCTCTGAAGTTCCCCATACTGCTGAAAAATCTTTTCCCGTGAAAAAGCAGTACAGTCGAGAGACAATGCCAGGCAGTTCAAACAAAAAAAGAGTCAGGAAAATGGAAAAGAAAGCATTTGAAGGAAACAAGCAAAACGTAGAGAGAGAGGCAGGGAGACAGAGAGTGCGTGAGAGAGAGCGAGAGTGAGCGAAAGCATTTTTCGGCCCAGGGGCCAGTGAAAAGCGGTTGTCATGGAAGCATGTTGCCGGTGACCCAGTTGAGTGCAGTTGACTGTCTCAGCGTTGCCACAGTTTCCACACACTTCCCACACACATGTACCCCCGGGGTGTGTATGTGTGTGTGTGTGTGTGTAAGAGGGAGACAGACCGAGAGTGTCAGTGTGAGAGAACTGGAAACAGCACAAGAGTGAGAAAGAGCGAGGCTATATGTCTATGTGCTCGAGCTTGATAGTGGATAAAGTAATAAAAAGGAGAGGGTAACGTTTTAGGGTGTGTCTCAAATGTGAAGCATGCCTACATAGACTGCAACTGGAATCACAAAGCTAGCATACATATAGCATTTTCTTCGTTATCCCATAATGCTGCTCATCACTTACTGTCTACCAAATGTCAACCATTGTCAGACAAGTTTAATAACGTAGTGTATGCATGTCATTTACTACTGATATGAAGCACAAACTTACAATCAAATTACTAAACACTATTTAGCAATGGCAGCCATAACAAGATTTATACCAACAGTGACGCCAGTATAGGGATTTCAATTATTTCTTTGTATTGGACTTTTCCTCAGGCAGAATGATTGCACAACATATGTATTAAATAAAAGCATTTGGAGAACATGATTCAATTGAATTATTTTTTTTTACATCAACCTAGCGTACATATACTGTACTATACACACACCTAATTAAATATTATTTCAGTGGTGCTGAAATCCTGAAATGTGTTTTCATTTGCTAAGCCCAAGCCCAAGGCCTCTCAACTTTCTGTCAGCGATCATAATGATCATGACTACAGCTAGTAGCTTATCTGTGCCAACATAAAAAGGGGTTTGTTTGAGAGCGCTCAGTGTTTTGATGAACACACATACAATGGGATAGTCCAAGCAGCTGAGTGCAGATCTGATAAAGAGGATGGTAGATTAGGTCAGCAAGGTTCTTGCAGGTTCCAAGAATACCTCAGACCAATGTACATACTGTAAGTACAAGTTATTGCGAGTTGTAGCCACAATGCCAAGGACCAACCAAACAAGACCCAAACTGTCACCGGCAGCTGAGAGGAAATTGCTTCAGATGGTCAGGAACAACCCAGGAACCACAAAGGCACAGGTCTGACATAACTGGATGCCGCTACAGCATCTACAGTCAAACAAGCTTTACATCACCACGGATTAAAATCAACACCTTTAAAAAAAAAAAAACCTTCTGGAGGAAAGTTTTGACCAGGCCATAAAATGAAGTGCTTCTTTTTTGATTACAATGACTCCAAATATACATCAAAGCTGCCTGTGAATGGATAAAGCAGGCTAACCTTAAGCGTTTAGAGTCTTAGGCCTATCAAAAAATTGTACCATGCCTAAAAGTCAGGTCCGAGAGTGGCCAAATATTCATCCAGAATTCTTTCCAGAACCTTGCTGAAGGCTACCAAAAGCATCTGCTGAAGCTGAAACTTGCTATGGAACATCCAACCAAATATTAGGTGTGATGTAAATATGCTTCTGACCCTGTGTAGAAAATTTGGACTCTGTGTTGATTCTGGAAATCGAAAATAAATGAAACCGTGTAGACTAAGTTCTCAAAAATATTTATGTTGTGTAAGGCATAATTCTGCCTTAGAAAAAGACTATGCAAAAAGTCAGCAAACTCTAAATAACATTGCAGTGACATTTATGAAACCATTTCAAAGTTTCCCTTCTTTTTATACACAGATGGTGTAGGTGTGTGTAAGGTGAGAGATGGTGTGATGATTTGCTTTTTTGCCCGTCTCCGTAGATATTTTGTGATTAGGTCTGTAAATGTCATTTGTTGCTTTCGCCAGAAGGCTCTGTATTACTCTAATAGTTTGGATGAGGGATGAGCGTGGCTCAGGTGTTGTGTAATCACACCATGATCAGAAGTCCAAGAGAGTCATAATGCCATCTGGGGAGAAAGTATGGCATTCCGTTACAAATTCTTTGCAAATTGTTTTTAGATGACGGCACTTACTACAGGTGGCACCTCCAGGTGTGTTTCGCTACACTGATACACTACAGGAGCAGCGGATGAAATGAAGAATACAGATGCAGTGTCTGGAATGCCTTGTTACTGTTATGCATTGAAAATATAATTATATATAGAAAATTTAATTAGACCAAACAAATCAATATTTATTATTGACGCGTAAAAAATTTCAACAAGGCCGTTTTGAAGGGAACAGAATTAACAGCTTAATCCATACAAGAAAAAGCAACTAAAGCTCTGGCTGACTGTAATGCTAATTAATTGACTTTCCACTGTGTGGATAACCATGCGGCATAAAAACAAACATCTTTATTCAAGTGCCATTGGATATTTAAAGGGCAAACGTATATCTGTCAAAGGCCATTCCTTTTTATGAGCCGTGCATATTAACTTGCAGGCCAGGTTTCTTTCTGGGAAAGAATTCTCTCTCGATCAAGAAGGAAAAAAACACTGAAGCGCTGTCAAATACATCTGTTCAAGCGATTAGAATATAGCCATGGCTCTTTGTCCTGATGGATCATGCTCTGTGCTTCTATGTAATTTGCAATCAGCAAAAGAATGTGCCCTTTTTAGAACATACGATTAACCACAGATTGAATAGATCACTCACATAAGGCCATGTACTGAATTAGTGATGGAACAGTATTACGATAGTGTTAAGAGGAATACAAGTAGAAATGAGACAAAGAATTTTTTTTCAATATTTTCACTACAATAGAGCACAAATGCATATGAGACACAAAACAGCCTGAAAATGAAACTGTATTTTGAATTTTTTCTTAGCTTGTATTTAACTAGTTAATGCTATTTAAGTTAATGTTAAAAGCTGGTAGTGGAAAATTATATATATAATAGTTTTTATAAAAGTTTTTTGGCACTATCTTGAAATTCTATTCATTCTTTAATTTCAGCTTTCTCTGCTCCTAAACATTCCTAATTCCTACATACACATGGTCGCAGACTTATTCGCCAAAGATGATTGTTCGACTTGCAATTTTCGACTTTTTATGATGGTGTGACAGTGACGTGCGATCATTAGAAACTGTACTTAAATCTTTGAATTATGATCTTTTCCCAGGCTTGCAATACTGCAATATGTCATGCAATAAACTGGTGCGATGTTGGATGGCGTGAGCTCCCAGTGTGATCACAAGGGGGAAACAAACAATACGCTACAGTGTCCTAAGTTTTCATGGTTTCTTAGATAATTTACTATAAAAAAGGCTTTGTGTTAGACGATTCTACCCAACTATGATCTAATGTTAGTGTTCAGAGCATTTATAATCTGTGTGACACTAAACTATTATAATATGTTTGGTAAGTTAGTATTAAATGCATTTTTGAATTATGATATTAAGTCAAAGTTATTAAGTTATTATTATAACATATGATGGGTTTATCAGGAGGTAAAATCATCGGAAGTCTGAAGCTATCTATACTGTACTATCTGTACTGTACTCTGTGGTATCACCCACCATGCTTATGCATAAGGCATGCTTAACCTTAACATGATCAAGTGCATATTATACGATTATTCTGTAATATTCAAATTTCCTTATCACAGCATAATATCATATTTCATAAGTCATTCATGCATAATTGTGTTGTAAATAGGGTATAATCAATGATTTTGTGCCCTGCAAAAATGACTTGGGCTACAGAGGTATGCTTACACCAGATACTTGCTGCGACTCTTGACAGCAAAGCTTGCATAATGGACAGCAAAGAGAGGACTGCCACCCTTCCAGTCCACTGATCATGGCCATGGACGGTAACTGTGCCATGAACAATGATTGTGCCAACCTATTAGAAGTGCTGACCTAGTTACCCATAAACCCTGGTAGCATTCAAAAGTAATCTCCCATTCTATTAATTATTATTTTAAAGCATGTTATGAACTCACTTTGAATGTACTTTATACTGTATATGAAATATAATTTGATCTTTGCCCAAACTAGTGTTTAGATTTTTTTTTATAGATGTATAAAAACAAGTTTGTTCCAAAATAGCCATAGGTATCTTGTTTATCAAACAGGAAATCACGCTTCTTGCTTTTATGTAACTGTCTCTCTCTACATGTGGCTCATGCTTCAAACCACACAATACATTACTGCATATTGAATAATTAATAACATGATACTATCTCTTGAGCTCTAAGCCTTGTGCTAAATAGAGCACTCTAGATACAGTCTGACTTGATTTACTTTTGTCTGGGTGACAGAGGTTACAAATATCCAAATAGGTTTGCTGAAGACCAGACTGCGTTTTCGAAGCGGCTCTAATTAAGTACGATGCGTTTAAAGTGGTCCTCCTTCTCAGCAGCATCAAGCCAGACTGATCAATGCCCCATCCTGTGGTTTGAGTCCCAGGACTATAGGGCTGTGTATGTGTGTGCGTGTGTGTGTGCGTGTGTGTGTGTGTGTGGCCCCTAGCTCTTGATTTGCCATTCTGTCTATCATCAATCTCCAACAGCTGTTCAGGTCACCACTTTCACCCTACCTTCACCCCTGCTCTCTCTCTCTCTCTCTCTCTCTCTCTCTCTCTAAGAAACAGTCATTTAGACATTAGTTTATGTTGTATTTTCATGAATAATAAAGTTTAGCACAGTAAATATTAATCACTTGACTCCACAATGACTGCGTAAAATATTTCATTCCAAAATGTACAAAAATGTACATCATTGTTACTGTCCGTGCCAACTAAGACGATTTCACATGATCTGTAATGTCTTTCATTCTTCATCATGCTTTTCACTTTTTAGCAAGGTCAACGCTAACAGGCACGATCTTAGGTTCTTGCCAGCACAAAAAGACATATATAGCAGCAGGTTGGCATTTGTTGAACAGTAATGCTTTAGAAACCAGACAACATTTATGAAATGGATTGCACTCATACCCTACTTTTTAACAACTAGACCAAACTCTATGCCTGGCAACACAACAGAGAGATTAAACATCTAGAAAGATCCACTCCAACGTCGAACCTCTCCTCATTACCGCCGGTCTGAGCCATGGCAAACGTTCAACACTTCATCTTATATAAGGAGGTGTGGAATGCCAGCTACTTTAATGAAACACTTAAATAACACAGGCTTCGTTTTAATAGATGCCCAGTAGTGACAGTGCATCTGACTTGACCTACTGTATGTCAATATTCTGGAAAAAGATTGAAGGTGTGATTATTTAAGCCAGAATGTTTAGGGTAACTTTAGAAATGTCAGGCATAATTCTGTTATTTCACTAAATTGTGGTGGGCAAATAGAAATAGGTGGAAAAAAAAATCATAGAAACTCAAAATTTGGTAGGAAGGTATAGATTCCTCCCTACTAACCAATGAAATGAGAACCAACCTAGTATTTTAGCCCATATCAAGACAACCATAACAAGATTCCCCTTTATTAAAATTACAATCAGGACAAAATGCGAAAACAATCTTTTGTTAATGAGGCCTAGGATTTTAGGCATACCTTCATGAAATTGGTTTCACATAATAGCATTGATGCCTCATTCATTTTCAAAACATGGCGAGGATTCTAAACAATATGGCTGCCACCTGCCAATCAGTCCTAGTTAGACAGAGCTTGATTTATTTAAGCTCAGATTCTGAGAAAGTGTGCAAAGGTTGGGGAATGGCTATATAAAAGGGATGAGGTTCAATTTGGAACAGCATTTCTCGTAAAGCCTTAAGTGCAATCAAACTTAAATTTGCTGTACTTCGTGTACGTAAACTGATTTGTAATGAGGATTTGATTTCTTCAACAACATAAGCGTGATTGGTCAATCATGACTTCATCACAAAATCTGGATACGTCAATTCTCTGCCTACAGCTGTATGCTTTTGTGTTTCGTAACTACAGGACAAAATATCTGCCTAGAGAACTCAAACTTCTGTTACAGTAAATGTCCATCAAAATGGTAGGTTCATACAGAAAGTAAACCTTATATTGTTTATACCTATAAACCTTTTTGCACTAAAACCATTTGCAGTTTTTGTTTCTCTATATCTGTGAACTAATAGTTATGAACAATCAATAAATTCTGGAGCATTTTGCACACTGTGCTAACATACTCTGTTCAAAGGCTCCCAGAAATCTTGACAAGGGCAAAATCTAGTCCTCCTTGCCGGCTGCATTCAAGGTGAGGCATCCACAGACTCCCCATACAATCTCAGAAAGCAAGCTTGAGGGCTGCAGAAGCCTCACACACCGAACGCCTGTTCAGCTGCGAGTGGGAGGCAGTTGCCATTTTTAGCTCCTTCTTGGCTTAACACATGGTCGGCTGTAGCAGAGCTTCTCCTCCACAACCATGAGGTGTAATCGCACAAGTGTTGTGAGCCAGAGAAGAACTCGATGCAGTGTCAAACTTTTAGGCTAAAACTTTGTTCCTATCACAGTGAAGAGAGAATTTTTTGTGGTTTATAGTTGGCACATTCATGTTCTACGACCCAGCACTTGTACAAAGTCTTAAAAATTCAATACAAAGTCTAACCCAACTTTTGCCCTCACCCGAACTAGGTACTGTTACGGTCTTTCAGCTTCTCAGGAAATTGTTAAACACCTGGGGCCGGGTGTGTCTTGGACAAAGAGGGAAAAAAAAGGTACACTCTCTATTCACCTCCTTCTTCAATTAAGAGATTCTGAAGGGTGAGGCTGGCAGATTGTGTACCAGTAGGCCTGATGGAGAGAATCCATAAGTAGAGAGAAGCCTGGCATAATACAGGAACTGAGCATGCTGTGCCAACCTGCCTGCTACCGCTATTCATACCAACACACACCATAGTCATGCATGCACACATACAAGCCTAGTTAAACACTCTCATGAGTTTGCAGTGGCAGATGGAGTCTGTCAGCGTGCCCCTGAGCGAGATGTTCCAAATTAGAGGCACATGAGGCCCTCCTTTCTCTCTCTCTTTCTCTCTCTCTCTCTCTCTCTCTCTCTTTCTCTCACACACTTTCTGTCTCTGTCCTGTGAGAGCGATCTCTCACATGCTTCCAAAATCCCACACACATTTAGACAAAGATGGGCAAAAAAGATCAATTGAAGAAGATGAAGAAATGGAAGAAAGAAAGACGAGAATGGGTGAGCGATGGGGAGGAGAGAGATCTTCAACTTGGATTTAAATGATCAAGGAAGTCAAGACAGCATTTGCTGCATTTCAAATTTGGTCATCATTACTTATGTTAATGCTTGAAAAATGCATAATTGCATGACTTTACAATCTATATGGATTAAACATTGTAATATATCATTTTTATAATACAGCAATATGTATTGTCATTTATAATCAGCAAATTAGCAATTAAAAGCAAATCATTGTCAGTCTATCCCATATATCAATGATTCAGTGATTCCTGGTCGCACAATACACCTCCTCACTCAGCTCAATGGAGAATTTGACTACCAAATTGATATATGCCGACTGACTTGTGGAAGAGTCCACGGCAAAAACAACACATTGTGTTAGCATTCTCCTCTGCAGGATCATCAACTTTTTCTCAACACTCATGTAACAAATGCAACAAATATAAAGCTGCCATTTTCCTGTGTTGTGCTGTGTGGCCTCCCTCCCTCCCATCCTCTACCTTCATCTCATCACAACAATGATGTAATCCCCCTCAGCACCTACTCTAGCAAAGGAGTGTATATTAAAAAGCAAATGTAAGTTATGCAAGAGAAGCAAGCAAGCGGATCCTTTCTACACGAGAACTAGAGACATTCAGATTTGAATAAAATGAAGATCTCGAAATATGTGAAGAAAAAATAAAGAGGAATATATAGCAACAAGAGCTCATTCTAATACCAAATTAATGTCACGTCATGACAGATGCTATATAGTTGGGCTGAAGCTGTATTTAGCTCTAAATGCAAAGAGCTTAAAATTTTACTTGGTGTGTTGATTCATGAATCATTGATTCATGATTCACGTTGTGTGATTTTTGTAGGTTAGCCAAAACGACATCTGAGTCCCAGATCAGCAAAACAATTAGAAAAATATTCATATTCATAAATATTCATATTCAGTATAATGTTATATACCGTATGTACATAGTCAACCACTCAGACCAGCACTCTGAAAGTGTTGCAATTTTCAGACGGATCAATGGTAGTATTGAGGACAGTGGCCAGTCAGTGGTTAATAGTCTCAATTGGAAGAGTTTGAACCTGAAAGCCACTATAGAGGTTTGACTTCCTAACTGCTCTGTCTTAAATTCTTTTGCAGCAAAAACTAATTTCCAAATCCTTACCATAAACCTCACCAATACAGCATTAGCATCAGTTTTTATCTCATCTTGTCTGTTTTATTTGTCCTTAGCTTCCCACAACTGCTTTACACAAGGCGGTTATGGTATCATATCTCATAATTATTAGTAGAAAAAGTAAACCAATGAAGTGCTCTCTAAATAGATTCATACCAATCTATTCTTATTGCTACTCATATAAACAATATAATATAAGTGTTTTTAACGTTTGATAAATACTTTAGACTACTTGACTACTTATAATCAGTATGGTGGATCAAACATACACAATGATAAGTCCAGATTATACAGCTCGATAGTGAAATCATCTTAATTATTCAGTCTATTTGGGGCCATAACAGGTGATTAAACTAATGAACAAGAAACACACTAATGGGTTACTGCAGGAAACAATCTATCTATGTATCTATCTATCTATAAAATTTTCCCAATTTCTACACTAGCCAAAATTAAGACAGAATTAAAAGAGCGTCCCAGGTTTTTCTACATGAACACACCAGGCAGTGCGACAATGTGGCGAAAGGGTGCGGTTGAGGACGACTCCACCATTTATGTTTATCAGTCCATTAAGCATAGAAAAAGCTCAAGAGAATACTTGACTGTAGGAGTCTCGTATTAATTTCTGCGCATAAAAGGGCTCGAGCAACAAAAGAAAGGCCAAAATGCTACATATTGAACCAAAGTGCTCGAGTAAAAATCAATCAAAGCTGGAGGTGAAGAAAGGGGGCAGGGATGCTCCAGTGCACTTGAGACCTTATGGCTGGGTTGTGGTACGTGATGTTTAGACTTAAATCCTTTGGTTGCGTCCTGGTGTCCTTAATCCATACATCATATTAAAACACTAATGTTTAGTCCTAATTTACACATGCAGATCAGGTGCATTCATTCATTTTAACCTGATTTATTAATTACAATTAAAAATTAAAGGATTGATTTTTGATCATCTTAATACGCACTGAACTGATATCATATATAGTACATTGTCAGTCTTTAATGCGTTCATAACCAACACCCATATCTACACACACACGCACGCGCACGCACGCACAATGTAAAGCCTCTATTATCATTTCCTTTAATAATGCAGGGGAACATTACGGTTTGAGGCGTGTTTCGGTGTAATGTGCGTGTTGCTCTCATCGATTCCTTCTTCATGAATAAAACTGCATTTGTCATCAAACTTGACGTCGAAGCATTAACGGCGATTAAATCAGTCACTTGCTGACAGTAATATGAAATAGCACACCCTGTGGAGGCTGCACAGTTATACTCAGTGCATTCTGCCATACCAATGCAATCAAGAATTATGAAACAAAGATGGAGGCTGTTTAGGGTAAAGAATGTAAATAACGTAAACCACAACACCAACAACAACCCCTCGGGTTTAATGCGACACTATAGCCTTTGATTTCACACCGTAAAGCGACACACATACTCCAAATACGTTTTAACACCTGAACAATTAACTAAATCAGAATGAACCTGCAGGCTTTTTAAAAACACTGTCGTAAAGGAGCTGGAGGATTTTATTGCATCGTTTCTGACAAGTCACCAACACTTGACGTGTGCACGCGCGCTTCATCTTCTTCACCGACGCAGGACGAAATGCATTACGTCAACATCAAAGCAAACTAGCGCTCTTTGATTGATACATTGTATTTGTTTTTCATTCACAATCTAAACATTTTTAACGATGAATTAATACTATGAATGAACTGAATGATGTTGTACACGAGCGCGCGCGGTTTTCTGTCTGCCCGAGATGCGCGCGCGCGCTCGCTCGCGGCGCGAGACAAAACGCTCAGTATAGACGAAATGACAAAGGTTTTTTTTTTATTTATTAAAAAAAACGTTTGAGAAGTCAGTTTCTGTACCTTTGCTCTCCTCCCTTTCATCCTGATTCTCCTCGCTTGTCGCCTCCATAGCTGGTTTCGTTCCATCCATTTGGAGAATCCTCACCAACAACACTCACTCTGCTCAATAGATTCGCGCGCCTCTCTTTCTGTCTCTCTCTCTCTCTCTTTCTCTCTGTCTGTCTTTCTCTCCCTGCACATGCACAATCCTTCTCGAATATGTGACATGCTGTCAGATCGGATTTAGCCTGTTTGAGAGCAATGGTTTACTACTAATAGTCTAATTTAGTGGATCATTTATATTTAATGCTTAATGGTCCTTATATCCTATACAGTCATATACACATCATCTAGAATCAGTGTAGCTTTGAGATGTATGCATATGCAAATTAACTTCATTAGGCATGTTGGTCTTATATAAACTCTTATAGTCCAGAGCATGCATGTTTCCTCAGGATCATATAGATTTATACGCCTATTCTAATTTGCATGACATAGAATTTTGGATGCATGGTCGACGTGCATGCTAAAATATGCATGCATAGATTATAGGTTAGTCCTATATGGTACAATAAAGTACTTCATCATGGGACCAGTGATAGTTTGTGTACGCACACACACACACACACACACACACACACACACACACACACACACACACACACACACACACACACACACACACGCCCATTTTAAAACAAAAAAGGTGGCTTAGTCGCCTTGTACCTCCAGGACCTCCATGTTCAATTGTGTGCATGGATCTCTAAGTGCTTAGTGGGTTTCCTCCCGCAGTCCAAACTACTCTGACTGTACAATAATTGGCATTCCCAAATTGCCTGTAGTGTGTAAATGAGCATGTGAGAGTTTGTATGTGTGTGTGTGTGTGTGTGCCCTGCAATGGATTGGCTCCCCTGTCCAGGGTGTACCTCACCTATTGCCCTGGGTCGCCTAGGATTTGGCTCTGGGCCACCTGCAACACTGTGTACAGGATAAAGTAGTATAGATGATGAGTGAGTGAGTGCATGTGTGACTCATGAGTGATCAACATTAAAGTTGTAACTTTTCCTCGTAACTTTGTAACAATCCAAACACTCTAAATCTACAGTTTTGTTGTCTGTCTTTTGTGTGACTTTTATTTGCATTTAATTGGTCATTGTACTTACTATGACTGTCTTTAGTCTCTCCCGTAAAAAAGGATGTTTTAGAGAAAAACAGGATGACAGAGTAAATAATTGGCCTCATTTGTATTTATTACACCCTGTCAATTGTGAGACATATCAGGCAGAACATGAACAGTCAGTGTCCGCGTGCTGTCCCCTGTCCACAACCGAAAGCACCTACACCTACATTCTCTTTCAGGAATGGTAAAGTCTAGGTTAGACTAGGTAGACAAAATGCACTCAAAAATAAACCATGAGAAATAAGTCACTTAAGAGACACCCTTGGACCAAGAAGGAGTTTATGAGAGCTGAAGTACTTTTCTTATCCAAATATTTCCAGTGATGTGTGCTGTTTACGAGAGAACTGGGACAATGGTTTGTGTCCACCATACTCTATTTTCTAATAATAAACCATGCACACAAACAAAAAGATATCATCTGCTCTGATTCCTCTTAAATAGTATTAAATATCATGCACGTGGCCTTATTCTGTCTCTGACGAATGCATCAATCCTAACACAGGCGTACATCCAAACACAGCTGGCTAGGGTGAAAAAGGAGTCAGTGTAAACCCTTAACATCATCATTACCATTTAAGGTGACTTATCAGCTCGAAGAGGACACAAGCCCATATTTTACAAGGAGCAGACGTCCTAGGGAAAAAGGCAATGATTTTAAAGCTGTACAAAACACTATTACATTATATCTTCAAGTTTATGTTTGAAACAGATGGTACTGATCACAGATCAACACTAAGGTATCATTATTCTCAGGTCAGACACAAGGTCAGAAGAGAAGTGAAGTGCACTAGCCTTAAGCCTGTTTTTTAAAGGTCAATAATAAATCATCATCACCTTGTGCTATAAACCTTTTCACATATACTAAGAGTAGACATAAACATTACTAGCTGCACGTATAACGTTCTAAGAGCCAGTATAAATAACATAATGCGTTATTATGACCACTTCAACATTTATCTTGTCAGGTGTCAAGGCACTATTGTATATGTAATTATCTTAAATTAAATGTAAGATGGAACTATGTTGGTAATGTGTAGAAGTTATCAACTTACAGCTGTCAAATTGTTAAAGCTCAGTTTCTATATTAAGACACACTGTACAGTATGCCTGCAAGATAAAAATGTTTTAATTACTGTCTGCTTAAAAGTTAAAGCGGTTCACAAAGTTTAATTATTTATGCACATTTTTTTTTCATTTTGTAAGATTCTGGATGAAAAAATATATTATGTGTAAATAATTTGTTAATTATTTTCACTAACATTAATTTAAACATTATGTTAACATCCTCACATTTGAAGATGCTTGTATTACTAATCTATATGCAGTTTCAGGAGAACATTAGGACAAGCTCAATTAATTATGCAGTCAATCAGATGTTGATGATGATGATGATTGATTTTCATTCCAATGGCAGGGATGGATGTAGGAATCTAAGATTAACTGTGCAATCACACCACATCATAATTGTAATTGCAGATAAACTTCTTCTGTTGTGTCTGAGGGACAGTAGCATCTGGCACAATATCTGTTCTCATTAAGGTTGGCTCAGCTGTTTATTGTCCCACATACACATACACAAAAACAAATTTGTAATAATGTAAGTGTATAATGTAATGTGGTTGATTTAGTCCAATAGCCCTTTTATGTACTTGTGAGTTCTGTGCATATGGCTTGTCGATGATGATGATGATGATGATGATGATGATGATGATAATGAAGGGGCTATAACATGCCTATGAGCACCTTCATATATAGATGAATATATAGATGACATAATCATCTACAGTGGAACCTTGGATTGCGAGTAACGCTGTTTGCGAGTGTTCCGCAAGACGAGCAAGGATTTTAAATAAACTTTTACTCAGAAACCGAGTGAAAGTCTTGGTTTACGAATACAGAGAATCATGTATCACGCATGCGTTTCTTATTTTGACACTGAACGTCACATGATCACAACTAAGCCAATGGTTCTTCTCTCTCTTGCGCTGCGGAATTATATTATATAGTATATATATATATGCCTATATATGTATAAGTATATGCCTGCTTAAACGGAAATACTTATCTGTCGGGATTTATTTTAACTTTTTTTTAAGGGTAAAGTTCAGGTTAATTTGTTTTATTTTTACTTTAAATATTGTATTAATTATTTTTATGTATTTATTTTTTTTGGGTTGTGGAACAAATAATTTGAGTTTTCATTATTTCTTATGGGAAAATTGTTATGGAATATGAGACCACTTCCGAACAAATTATGCTTGTTATCCAAGGTTCCACTGTATATACAAAAATCCAGGATCACAAAATATGAAAATATTTATTTGAAGTTTGAGTACATTATTATTAATACAGTACACATAGATACCTTGTATCTAATTTAGTTCATGCATGGAAAAGATTGTTGTCAACAGTTGTCCAGAAGGTGATCATTGACACCTTCCACATGTAGGGTAAACCTCAGAAGGTGCTGTATTGAAGCATATTCATAGACAATTGACTGGAAAGTGTGGTTGGAAAAGGTGCACAAGCAATTCAATCAATTCACAAACTTAGGAGAGTTTCACAATGAGTAAGCCTGGAATCAGTGCATCAAGAGCCACCACACACAGACATCTTCAGGAAATGCGCTACTGTTGCATAATATACAGTAACTGTTGCGTTCGTAGTATTAAGCCACTCCTGAACTAATGTCAGTGTCAGAAATGTCTTATCTAGTCTAAGGAGAAAAAGTACTGAGCTGTTGATCAGTGGTTCAAGATCCTCTTTTCAGATGAAAATAAATTTGATATTTCATTTGGAAATCATGTTCCCAGAATGTGGAGGAGGAATCTTGAAGTTCAGTGTGATGTTTCCACAGTCTATGATGATTTGGGGTGCCATATCATCTGAGGGTGTCCATCCTCTATGTTTTAGTCAAAGGTCCAAAGTCAAAGCAGTCACCTACCAGGAGATTTTAGAGATTTTTTTTTCCAGCAAATCTTAGCCCCTGCTCACAGTGCCAAAACTAACACTAACAGGTTTGCCGACCATAATATTACTGCGCTTATTTGGCCAGACAACTTTCCTAACCTGGACTCCTGGAGGATTCACAGAGGTATTGTTAAAGTGGAACATGGAAACAACTGACACATTAATACAGATGAGCAAAAGGCTGCTATTAAAGCAACTTGGTCTTCAATAATACCTAATAATCTCCTTCTATTTAAGTGGAACATTTAATTGTTTGACTCATCATCATTTATACTGTACTACCTGTTAACAACAGGGTTATAACAATGTAATGTTTGCTTTTAGGATACAGTGATGTCTGCATATTATGTTTCCGCATAACATTACCTGTGATCACGCTGTACTTAAAGCAACAAGGCCTCCCCACCAAGGACACAAGGATCTAACCACTTTAATCAACATCATCCTTAATTTATTCGTACAAGTGTGCTTAAGTCCACCCTGAATAACCAGGTCTCTTCTAATAGATGCCATCCTGCTCTATAAATTTGTCCATCTGGAGTAAAAGGTATTATTAGGCGATTTACACATCCTGCCAAGCTCTCACTACGATCCCTGAGGCTTTTGAACACATCCTCTCTCAGGTAGCCAAAAGTTTTTCTTTATTCTTTAAAATGCATCTCACAGCTCATTTAAAAAATCTCAAATGTATAATTCCTATGGGATATGTCTTGTGTAAAATTAAGAACAGTCAGGGCTAGGCCAAGGGTGGCAGTCATATATCACTCACACACATTAATTTTAAGCAATATAAATCTTAAATTGTGTGACGCTTGGTTGTTGTAGCTTTGAGAAGTGCCAGAACCTCCCACCACACAGCCTTCCCTCCTAAACATAATCCTTTACAGCTTTGTGACTAAGCCTAGACCTGTTTTGTACAGTGTATTATAGCTTAACAAAGGTCACGCTAAGGTTTAGACATAAGCTGCAAGTAATAATTGAGACAACAGGACGAGTTGTTAAAAACAGAAGGGGAGGATCTTAAAATAAGGCCACCAACATAATGCGACACAAGATGGCCAACAATAAAAGTGTCTATTTGTCTTCAATAGAGAAAGGGAATATGGGTCCCCAGGGCATTATAGTCATTAAAACTACACAATCAGCAGCTAATAGATCAACTGATAATCAGGTATTGAACGTGGTAATGGTTTCATATAGCATAATTAAAGGTATGCAGTATAGCCCTGACATTTAAACTGTTAAGTAAATACTTTTTATTTAAGCTAACCATGAATTTACTTGACAATTTAATTGGTTTTCAACGTTACAAAGAAAGAAAGTAAGAAAGAAAGACCTTTCTCAAATGGATCGCATAATTAAAAATGTTACATCTACAGTATGAAATACTTGGTACTGCTTACATGATTTCATCAACTACCATCAACTATAAACCAAACCTATCTTTGAAGCCTCAAAGTGTCAGGATACAACTTACAGGTGGATGCAAGATCATGTAAGATAAATGCTATTTATTAAACTGCAACAGGGCAGAAAATCAAAGACAGGTAAGTCAGGCTAGAAACAGGTAGGGGTCAGTCGATGAGCAAACCACGTTAGAGGGGCTAGGCAGAAATCAGAAACCAGAAAGAAAACTGATATCAAACACAATTAAGCAGTCACAGTAACAAGGCTTGATTAACGTACTGCTTAAGTCATGAGAACTTATAGATCGCAGATTCTCTAATTGGCTGGCTTGACACTAAAAAACAACATATAATAAACAACGACGTATAATAAAACACCAGTACATCGTAAATGCTCCCAGTTACCATTCATGCTTTATGAACCTTATTATGATACATGTGTAGCTAGATTTAAAAATACAAACTCCATAAGGATCTAGTTCAAAATTTTGTTTCTCACAGACACGTCTAGGTTCACATCACCTATTCTTAGGCCATTATTCACTACTTCCATGCAAAAAAGCTGATTGAAATAAAAAAATAATAAACACTTCTTATTTTATAAAAACATGCATAATGTAACTTTTAAAAAAATTGCACATTCTGTAATATACATATTCTAAATATTTCATGGGGTGAAAGTTTTCAGGTAACAGTTATGGGACAAAACAGAAATGGTAAATAATTCTCATGGAAAATAATGTTTCAAGCTTGTTAAATTCATGTTCAATTTTCACATTAATCCCAAATCATATGATATTCTAATCTTTTTTAGATATATATATTTTCAGGTAATTATAGTGTAATTATAGTCATCTGGTATACAGCTTTCTAAGTTCTTTGCACAGGTTTTTATTATGGTCTCAAGTTATTTATTTCAAACCTGTTAAAAATCGTTGGAAGTGACAGAAAATGCACTTGACAATACTGTTCTTGCAAGAACTATTCCAAAACAGTTGACTTACATGTCTTAAAATAACAACTGACTATTGTTGTTGATGTTGTTACATAATGCCATATGTGTCATTTCATAGGTTTGAATAAAATACAGTACTGTTCTATATGTTGCAAATGAACACAATTAACAATTGTGTCCAAACTTTTGACTGTTACTGTACATATTTGTAAATGTAAAAACGTAAAACGTTATTGAAAGGACAGATGGAAATAATATTCCAATTGTTTGAATAGCTAATATAACTACATTTGTGTTTAAAATCCAGATGGACTGGTTAATGTGGAACAAACTGACAGCAGACAGATCTCTTTCAGCAACAAGGCCATTATACCTCTTTAATTTGCTCCAGAATTACAGTAGAAAAACTGGCCACAGCAAGGTATTCTGTTGAAACCTCTATAAACAGCAGCAAAAACCGAGTGTAAAAACAATACTATGCTTAAGTTACAAATACTTTACTAATGTTAGTGGAATACATTTATGATGTGTTTGTTTAGGAAACTTGGAGCCAGTCATGTGGTTTTCAAGACTGTGACTGTTTAGGCAACTTGTAAAAGGCTAAGTGATGAGTAATGAGGATGGCATGCTTCTGGAACACTCATACACTACATTTATAAATCAACTAAGTAATCTTCACAAGCATACAAAAACAACCATGAACTAGTTCTCTTCTATACAGGAAATAACTTTATTGTATGTAAATTAGGATGGCGTATTGAGTAAAACAAGAAGATCCTGGGAATACTGACACCTTAATAAAGACACCTGACCTGTTGTTGATTTGGTTAAACCTTTTTGTAATGCTTCTCTTAAACCGTTCAGGGGTGGATTTTACAAAACCTTGATTACTGTACATAAGGATCATTGAAAAAAAGAGAGATTAAAAATAAGTATCACTTTTTACACACCATGCATCTTAATGAAGTAATTATAAATCACTGTTTTCCCACATCTAACATATTATACAGGCCAGATTGTCTAGTTCAATGTGATGAAAAAATAAATAAATAATAATTTAAGTGGAGAAGCCAATCACTGTATATCATGATACACTGCAAAAAAAAAATTTAATAACCACATACAAGGCAGTACAATACAATTACTGTTTGTTATGGATAACCTATAACAAAGTATGGTCAGTTTTTATAAAGATTCTCTAATATTTCGATCTGAAGCCTAAATACTATTTACAGCACTCAGGTCCTTATTCTAGCTTTGCTTTTATGCATGAATTTGCCTGTGCTGACCATATTTGCCCACACCATCACACCACAACTGCCTTTGACCTCTGTTTTGATTCTTTGACCCTGTTGCTATGGAGACTGTCACAGGAGAGTTTTTTCAATGACGTTACCGCTGCCCTCTGAACTTGGTCTTGATCGAACGCGGACATTTATGATGCAGTAGAGTTCAATAAAAATATCAATCAATTGGACACAATTTTGGATTTATTTTCTACAATCTAGAACAATACTTGATTTATATAAAAAACTATGAAATTACACATATGGCATTATGTAATTAAATAACAACACCAACATCAATCAGTTGTTATTTTAAGACACAAAAGTCAGCTGTTTTGGAATAGTTCATTTCCAAATCCCATCAAGCACCATGATGAAACTGGTGCTCACGAAGACCATCCAATGAAAGCAAAACCAAAAATTACCTCTGCTGCAGAGCAGAAGTTCATTTAGAGTTACCAGCCAGAAAAATCGCCAATTAACAAACAGCACATCAGATTAAAGCCGTTATGAAGGTATACGTAGAAGACCCTTACAGACACCTCAATATCACCTGTTCAAAGGAGAATACTGCATATTTTGGATGTCTAAGCATTGTTTTACAATGTAGAAAGAAATAAAAATCAGAATAGACAATAGAATTAGAAGGTGTGTCCAAACATCATATACTGTATCATATACTCTTAAAATTATTGTTAGTGCAATATGCTTTCTTTTATGAGTTTTTTAACGGATCATTTATTCATGACTGAATCTACTAAAGTTTAAATTGTATGTTTCTATAAGATTTTCTATGTGGAAATTCTGAATAGGTTGTAACAAGACATGATCAATTTCAAGTCTGCTGAACAATCAGTTTCATGAAGAGATTGTAATTCATTAGTATTCATTAGCTAAATAGAACATGGTTCTCACTCAGCGTTCCTGGGATTAGCTTTGGATATACTGTCGATATACTGACTCTCGCTGATCAGGATAAAGAAGTTACTGAATATGAATGAATGAATAAATGTACGAGTATCCCCAAGCATGATTAAATTCAAGGTTTAGATTTTCCATATGCAAGTCTGCTGTTTCAAGACCTATCATAACCTGAGAAGCTTAATGTCTATCAGAAATGGGCTGACACATGGATAGTCCAGAACTGTTGGCTTGGCCACAGTGACCCACTTATTGTACGTCTCTCCATCTATGACCAACCCCCAGCCTTGATCCTCTCTTTTTTTGGCTTTTAGACTTTCCATAATTGAATATTGCATTTCGAATTTGAGATATATGAAAATATCTGAATTTGGGAATTGTTTGGAATGTAATGAGCAAAGTTGGTTGCAGGGTAATCCTAATCAATTACAAGATGTTTGGAACATCTACAAGGCTGTTTTTCTACTTCTGGTTCAATGCACTTTTCTTTTCTCAAAATCACAATCTCTCAATCTCATCCCCACACACATAAAGAGAAGGAGAGAGAGAGAGAGATAGAGAGAGAGTGCTGCTACTGGGTTCCCCAGACTCCTTTGTTTTTGTTTAGTAATCCTCATCATTGGTGGAGGCCTGGGTCTGGAGGGAACAGGGAGTGACAAACGCACAAAGAGACGATGGAGATGGTTGGAGGGGGAGAAATGGTACATGGGCTACATGCCATGGGGCCAAAGCACTCTATCCCCCTACCCCAAAGCCTGCCTCCCACTAACACCATTCTGTGTTATAAAGGACCTGTCAGTTTTAGAAACCCTTAAAACAGAGCAACATTTGTCTGTGTACAGTTTATTCATTTATTCTTTTTTTTCAGAATTATTTTATTTTATTATGTTTCCAGAAGATGTAATAAAACATTGCTTTAATTTATATTTGAAATAAAATGCTATCATTTATATCAGTATATAAACTAAAAATATAATACATTAAACAGCATTGACTCATCACTATAGATTTTATTAGGGGAGAATAACATTAATCTATATAGATAGTGAATTTTTAGAGCAGCCCGTTATAACCATAACAGTCATCCAGCAGCTAGCTTTGTTTACTTTTGGATGCCCAAAAACAGAATATATACATCCTGAATATCATTAATTATGGTTGCCTGGTTTTCTGGGATATTTCCACCTTATGAAAATGATATTTTCATTTCTGTGAAGCTGCTTTGAGACAATGTCCATTGTTAAAAGCGCTATAGAAATAAAATTGAATTGAATTGAATTGAATTAATGATAAAAAACACACACACCCATACACACACACACACACACACACACACACACACACACACACAAAAGACTTGAAACTAAATTAGTTTGGAAAGGAAAAAAAACGTTTTTCTCCTTTTTCTCAGCCACTGCACACCAGTTTCTGATATACAGACATTATCCACACCACAATCCTCTTGGCCGTGGAGTATTTTTAAAGTAGTCCACTTTAGGGTAACAAAACACAGCCCTGAAAACCCTATCATTAACCTCCCTGTCCACTGTTCCTCCTTTATTGGAAAAGATCATTGGGAGCAAGTACTGTATGGAGCAGAGTGATTCCAGCCCCAGTGGATCTTTCTTAGTGCATGTTGCAGTTTCCAAGTTTGACCAGCTTCAAAAATAAATCTACGGAAACTAGACGGGACACTAAGCCTGCTGTTGCACAATTGCACAGCATTTAGAGAGGTGACCAAACAGCAGTTTCGTCAAAATTTCTAAAAAAAAATTATTGTTCTCTTAGAAGAAGCACGTTTTAATTTAATTTTATAAATAGAATTTAATATACTGAATGATTGCAGTTTGAACAGCTGATAAATGTATGGTGAGGCTCTGCTCTACCAGCTCTTATGGACAATCTACCACTACCTATAAGCTTCTTTTTGCTGTATGTGCAATTATTATATATATTTTTTTTATTTAAACATTGCTTTAAACCCGAGTACTCAACCGCAGCACAAATTTTTGAACACACAGACACTCATTTCATCCATTTGAATGGAGGAACTTCTTCTGACATACCTGTAACCATTACTCTGGTTAATTGATGCTATGCCTATACTTCAACCCAACCCTATTCAGAAACCAAAAAGGCTTGGCATTATGTGTTTTTTTGTAAGTTGTTTGAACTATATAGACTATAAACTATTTTGTATGCAACTACACACACACACACACACACCTTCTTAAAAATGTGTGATATCCCCCACCTAAACAGAAGCAGGTCATGACTCTTACACCGCTTTTACTCTCTCGCTAAATTATCACAGTTGTTGTTAAGTTTAAACCCCTTTCCTGATCCCATGCCATAATCCTTTTGGACAAAATTTGCAAGGGTGGAGTCACGTCATGGCATCAAAGAAATGGACAAATCTAAACTCCCAATGCAAACTAATGGGATTTTTTTTTATCCCTCAGAAATGCATGGTTCTGCACCATTTACCTTCTTGAAATTCTGCCTTGATTACTTGAAAATGCATTTATGTAGCTATGTTAATGATAACCATGTGTTTGCTGCTTAAGGACAAAATGCATGTCAGATTTTTTTTTTTTTTTAAAAAGAAGAAGAAGAAGAAGAAGAAGAAGAAGAAAGATAAAGAGATTAAAAATGTTTTTTTTAAAGCATTACAATCACCAAATGTTACACCGACATCTGTAAATAAACGGAGCCCATTTCAGAAATTCTTTGTGTCGTCCCTCATAAAAAGCAGCATTCACAGAAAATAATAATCAGCAATTATTTGGACTGAATTATAAGCCTTACTTAGAGAATATGTGTTCATAGAGTAGTAGACTTGAAGTAGTGCGATACATGAGAAGTAATTAATCATTAGAAGCCACCATGCAGTAAAGGAAAAACAATTATTAAATTAAAAGCATCATATGCTTCACTGCACATGGACAGAACCTTTCCCATCATGGTTTTCAGCTCAGCCATGTAAACATTAGTCACTCAACAGAGAAATACTAAGGGAGCAACTCTTTCATGCTAATGAAGATACTAATGATTCATCAGTTTCCACATTAGTATGTTAAATTTAAAGGAATCGTTCAACTACTATATTATACATAATTTATTTTCAATATAATACCAACCATATATTTCATTTAAAGGAATATTTCAACTAATAGTTAAATCATTTCAGCTAATCTTTTTGTTGCTGCTTTTTTTCTATTTTGTACTGTACAAATGTGTGATTAATAAAATAAGTTTTTATATTGTTTTCCCTAAACTTTCTTTTAAAACACAACGTTTCAATGTTTTAAAAATGTAGATGTAACAGGATTATTCTTCATTTTCAGTAATCAAATCTCTGATGTAATACAAGTGTGTGCACATGTTATCATAATCGCCCAGAAACTAATTCCTTGAAAATTTTATCAAAAACAACTCAAATAGTATCCATCCAGTAAACTTTTAAAATGACTGTAGTCACTGGTTAGTATGATGCAAGGCAGCATGGTGGGGTAGTGGTTACCACTGTGGAATAAAAACCTCCAGGGTTCGATTCTCAGCTAGTGTGCTTGGTGGGTTTCCTCTGGGTATTCCGGTTTCCTCACACAGTCCAAAGACATGCAGATTAGGTTAATTGGCATTCCCAAATTGTCCAGTGTGCGTGTGCTCTGTGATGGATTGATAGAGTAGGTTGAACGTCGTTTCCAAATTGTATGAATGGGCGAGCGATTGGGTGTGTACTATATGTGCGCTTGTGCCCTTCTAATTCAGTGGATTGGTGCCTCACCCAGAGTATATAAGGTCCTCCTGATAGGCTCCAGGCCTCCTGCGACTCTGCACAGGATAAGCAGTATAGATAATGGATGTTGATTTTTTTTTGGACAGAAATGATTCTTCTCTTTTATTATCTGTTCACAATAATAATTGTGTTATTATACCTTTCCAAAAGACAATTCCTTAAAATCGATGAAATGTCCCTGGGAACGGATTGTAACACCGTTAGCAATAATAATCTCTTAGTAGAACTCTCTACTGCTTGGCAATATGTCCTCTGCCTTGCTTTCTTCGTCTGCAAAAGAATGCCTAGAGCTTCTGTTTAATAGCGCCAGTGCTCTGCCGTTTCTGTGGCAACAGCAGGGATACTTTGGCGCGCATCATGCACAAGATAGCCGTCCCAAATATGGAGCAACATTCTCTTGCAGCCATCATGATTCGGTGTGTGTGTGTGTGTGTGTGTGTGTGTGTGTGTGTGTGTGTGTGTGTTTAATGCTAGGCAGCGAGGCGAGATGATGCAGTGTGAGCGAGAGAATAGGTGGGTGAACTGTTGCTAAGTAACCGATGCTGCAAAAGGAGCTAAATGGAAAGTCACACGGCTCTCAGTGGCAATAAGAGCGGCCCGTAGGCGAATGCATTGGCTGTGTTTGTATTCTGGTTCAGGAGCGACTCTCAATCACCGGGTCCTAATCCTAACCTGAATGCAAAGCCGATCTCAGCTCAGTATATAAAGGGTGCTGATGTTACATTTGAACAGAATCTGAATAGTTCGAGTGGTTCAAACTGACCAATTATGAGATTTCCAAACTGGTGTAAAATATCTCATGGAAAATGGAACAGCCTGGTTCAATCCAGATGAAACAATTTTGTCATTATGTAGCTTAGATTTCAGTAGCCTTACTCTTTTGAAGTCTTTTGTAATTAGATTAAACTTGTTGAGTTCCATTTGGGCAAATCGCGCACCACATTTATTTTCCTTCAAACCTAATTTAGTGTTCAGAGAAAACAAAACATATGCGCAGAAACCCTTTTTAAACAAATGTGACCATTTTTTCCCAGAGGATAACAAAAAAAAGAGTGAAAAGTGCAAGAGAGAAGGCGAAACTCAACATCAGGAAAAACCCTCGGTTTTAACATTTGAATAGGAGTAGATGGAGATCTCCATGGAGAGTTCAGGACATAATCCAATTTGGGATGAATCCTAAATCGCTTAGCACACAAGAGTATTATGTAAGATCCCGGACTGGGCGTTTCTCAAGATAGTTAATGGGACATCACCTGCCACCATGGTAAGCAAGTAAGTAAAACGCTGTAGAAACAGCTGGTGGAATGCCACATCCTAAATCAAGCAAAGACCTTTAGATTTGACCTGAGACAGTTCATTTATACTATTTAGATAAAGTAGGTTTCTTCTTACACACTTTCCACTTCTCCAGTGAAGTATGACATATTATCCTTAGGATATACTAAACCCAAATGTGGGATCAATCAACCCTCGTCGCAGAAGTGCTGGTGTCAGGTTAGCACGGCCAGCAGCCTTAAGTCTGTGTCTATAGAGAGCTGGCTGAAGATGGGTTGTGGGAAAGTTATCATTCCAAAGACACAGTGAAAACAAATGAGGCGAGGAATTCTTTCCCATGAATCTGCTCCGTTTAATGTGATTAGGGCCAGCAGCACACTTAAGAGCACACACATACACACTCTCGCACACAAACCACTAGAATAATGTCATTGGCACATGAAGAGAATGTATAATGCATACGTTTCTTGATGGCTCCTACAAAAATATACAAACCTTCTTAAGGATTTGAACGAAGGAGGAGAAGAAAAGAGGATGCTCATGTGCGTCACGAGGTAAACATACAAATGCAATGAGCAATTACAAAATCCATTCCCACTGACCCTTAATCCTAATAAACAGTCTATTTTATATTACTTAGTCAAACCAAACTTCTCAAGGGAAGGAATGTAGAGTTCGGGGAAAAAAAAGTGATTCAGTTATGCATCCAAGCAGCCAACAGATACACTGCGATTTCTCTATGCTTTATAAATAATCCTAGATTATGCTGAGCCACTTAGTTTCAAAGAATTAATTTTAAAAAAAAGAGAGAGAATGTCAGATTGATGATCTTTAAGTATGAAAGAACTTACCCATCGTATTAAGTTTTCAGGAGTCTGGGAAGCTGGTGCTTTAGTGAAGTGAGTGGAGGTCCTGCACAACAAAACAAAAGTGCTGTTCCAGTTTGTGCCCACTGTCCCGACTCGGGTCACTTCAATGACGTCGCTGCTTGGGGGCACACACATGGGGCCTCTTCAGGCACAAAAGAGTATGGTGGGGAGCTTGGGTATTGCAACAAGTGCTATCCTGAAGTTCTTTTCAGCTTTAAACATGCATTCCATTAGTAGTGCATGTGATAATGAGATGTGATGTGACATCTTGGTTCTGGTATGTTCTGCTTTTTGTGCTGTCTCTTAAAACATCACATAAAGAAAACAAATGCAAGTATTGACAATTATCATTGCTAAAAATAGCATACTCATTAACTTGCTGATTTAGGATTTTTAATCCTAATCATATTCAATGCATTGTTTCTAAATGGAATTCAATGCGATCTACTTCACAGCCTGAAAAACTCAGGCCACCTCTCTTAGGAACCAAACACCACCCGAGTAAATTTGGGTTGTGAACACATACGAGATTGTACAGGGTAAGAATGACTGCTCGGGGAGCACAAGGGAATATAAATTGCCGGATGCTCAGGAAAAAAAGTAGCCATGGAAACCAGAATCCGGGCTGGCTGGGAACTCTATTCAAGTTTGGGCCGTCTGGCTGAATGCCGAAGGTTCCCCGAGTGGGCAAACACACTGATGAGCCAAGGCTCCTAAATACTGCAGCCAGAGGAGCAAATCTCCACCGTTTCTATCTGCCTACACACACTTTCCTCACTACACAAATGACTAACCACATATCTCCCAAGCTTATAGATTTATAAAAGCTGTCATTTTAAATGAAAGTGCATTAAGTGTTCACATTTGCACATTTAATCACCCAACTGACAGTAAAACAATTGACAGCTTAAAAAACATTTAGACATTCCATTACTAACACACCTAATCCAGTGCATTTTATTACAAAACGTCTTTATCATACAAGAACAAAAAGGCAGATTGGCCACCAAAGAGCATCCTAAGAACAGGAAAAGTAGGAAAGAAAAAAATAGACTGAAATGTGATGGAAGCTCTGTCCTAGTTAGTGAGAATGGGCTCTGAGATTTCAATGCATATGATATCTCCTTCATTCGTAGATTTGGAGAAGGAAGGAAAAAGAAAACAGACGAATTGTGTGCCAGGTGTTAAACAAAAGAAACTGGACAGATCTTTTCCATCTGCAAAGAAAAAGTTTGAATTAAAGATGGAGCATTACTGGAGTAGCACTACAGATTTAATGGTATTACAGGCCAATATTTAGGCTGCTTGCGGTCACAGTTGCGGTCAAACGTGAGCTGCATGGCCGTTTCCATGCCTTGGATCTTGGCCGCATCTTTTCCATAGAGTCGCTTCATCTCGGCACTCCTTCTCTCGCCCGGACGCTCGGAAGGAGCTTCGGCAGTCCGCCGGCGGAAATGGTGCAGGTCCTGATCGGCTGGTACGTAGGCTTCCTGTCGCTTTGCTTCCATCTGCTGTTGCCTCTCTGTAAAACAAGATAAAAAGTCGGTGCTGTAACAAGAGCCAAACAATAAAAATAAAATATAAAGAGAAGCAGGGCAAGAATCAGATTTACACAACTGTAACAAAAATCAGCCAAACGATGGTGTCCAAAGTGTTTATCTAGAGTAAATTAAAGATACATGAGAGACATTCTGGAAAAATACTGTACTCTTTTTTGGCATGCATTTATCCTTTCTTCTAATAACACTGTACATACTGTTTTTTTTGCCAATTGTTCTCAGATTGGTCACCTGCCAATTCCTACTCATGAGCCAGATCTTTCTATCATACATCAGTTACCAACTAGTTACACTGAAAACTAATACATGTGAAACATGAAATCAGCCAACTGGATTATCTTAAATTGCTGCTCAAGATATCTCACAGGGCAGCACTGGAGGAAAAACTGCTATCTATAATATTTTGCATTGACAAGCACAACGATGACAACAACTGGTTGATGTCACCATGTGACTGAGCAGTTTTGCCATCAAGAGTTGGAGGGAAAAAAGAATTAGTTAATTCCTTGGGTGGCAATTCATGGTGGTAAAATGTTGCAGTTCCTCCATAAGCCTATAGGTGTTGCGCTCTAAACTATTCACACTTTGGCAGACAGCATCCTGTGCTGTCTGAGCAAATAATGAGTTTAGATACTGTAATGGTAATTCAGGTTTGTTTGGAGCAGTCAAGAAAAAAAATAATCTAAAAATTTTATTTTTCTTACAATTTTCATGATTTTCTCTTTAATTTAGTCGTAGTGCGAGAGTGCTAGCGTACCACCCATCCGGACCCCCCAGAAAGACCTCATCCAATCAGCACTCTTTGCAATCCTCAAATTTTTTTATTGCTGCGCCACTACATGTCCCTAAGAAAATAGTTTCAAATCAAATCAGGATATTTATAAAATAGTGATGATAATCACAATACAAATTTAATTAACACCTGGGTATTGTGATATCATATTTGGTGATCCCTGGTGATTTCCTGACGCTGTTCCTCCCACCCAGATTAAAAAGCCATAGCCATTTTCACATATTCAAACATTTTCACATATCTTTGGAAAGATCTTGTGGATCCTCTGGATAATAGGGTGATTGCTTTTTTGATGCATCCTAAGCAACACTGGCCAGCCAGTGGAACTTGATGCAGAATGTAATGAAGCGGGTCGCCTTGCACCGCCAGGGTCCGGGTTCGATCCCCGGCCAGGCTCGTTTCCCGTCTCTGTGTGCATGGAGTTTGCATTTTCTCCCCGTGCTTGTTGGGTTTCCTCCGGGTACTCCGGTTTCCTCCCACAGTCCAAAAACATGTAGGTTAGGCTAACTGGCGTTCCCAAATTGCCCGTAGTGTGTGAATGAGTGAGTGTATGTATGTGTGTTTGTCTGTGCCCTGTGATGGATTGGTACCCTGTCCAGAGTGTACCCTGCCATGTGCCCTGCGTCTCCTGGGATAGGCTCCAGGCCCCCGTGACCCTGAATACAGGATTAAGCGGTATAGATGATGAGTGAGTGAGTGAGTGATGAAGCGGTAAACTTGTCACCCCAGTAATTTCAGTGCAAAAAAAACAACTTTTTTTCATGCACACATACTCAGCTCCTCTTTGTGGCGCTCAGTCTGAGCAAAGTATTGCCGCAGCTCGGCCGTGATGTCCATTTTGCTGACATCATATTCAAGCTCACTTTCCTCTGAGCTCTCAATCTCTGAGTTGCCTTCTTCTTTCTTCTTCCATCTCCTTGTTTGAGTGGGGATTCTGTCCACTGTCTCTTCATCCTGCCAGTCTGTGTAGCGACATGAAGGGATGGGAAACACAGGGTACAGAGCAGGGTTATATGCAGCCTGTATAGCCTTGCTGTAAGCCTGCCGGTGCCTCTGGTACCAGCTCATAGCCTGCTGGTAATGCTGCCAGTAACGGGCGTAGACTGGGTGGGTGTACCACAGGTCCGTGTCCTCCTGGCTGTCCTGTTTGGGGACAAAAATTACCAACAAGTATACATAAGTAAACCCCCTAAACTGTTCTTGGTAAGTGTAAATATTATTAGTGCTGGAGCCAGAACAGAAAGTTATGTTGAATTAGTTTTTAAACAGATCTTATTTCACACTTAAACTATTCAGAAGAGAATAATAAATACAGTTTCAATCAAACACAACTGGAATATACATTTTCGCTGGCTGCATCCCAATCGATTCCCTCTTGACTATATAGTGCACTACATAGCGAGTGAAAGCCGATATCTCAGTGCCAGCACAGCGCCCTCTGTAGGAAGTGTGGAGGATAAAGAGATACAGCCGCGCTTATTCAGGCTAGGCTAGTTTACACAATGATAAAAAAAAAGAAAAAGAATTCTTACCATAATACTGATGTGAGTTTGCTGAATAAATTGGAAGAATTACAAGATAGAAAATTAGTGTTTATTTATGTTTTGAAAAGAAAATTCACCAAAGAGAAATAACATTAACGTATATCGCTCTTCAGACATCGATATAAACTATTGCGCTTCCGGTACGATGGAATTATGGGAAAATACCCGCCATGTTAAAAGACTAGTCTCAGTATCTGCGTTACGATCTGTTTTAACAATATGTGTGTTGTTGTTGTTGTTTTAAATAATATGTTATTATTGCCAGCGTCACAGCATAGTGTGATTAAATAAAATGCATTATGTGGTCGGTTTCAATCAATTTCACTCAAGCTCCCCCTCCCCTTTTTTTAAACCAGTGGAACGTGTTTGCCGCCTAGCGGTGGGATTCGCATATAATCTCCACTACAGCCAAAAAGACTATAGAATTAATTCTACATTTTATTCGGATATAAATCTCAACAGCGCTAAAAGATTACTTTACAAATTCATTAATCATGAATAGGGTGAATTTATGCGTGAACATAAATATGTGTACAGGAGCCATAAGGACAGGAACCACTTTATTATGGAGAAAAACAGTGTTTATATATTTAAAATAAAAATAACCCAAACAACATATTATTCGACATGAAACAAAATATGAAATGCTTTCCTATTGAACGGTTTAACAGGTTTTAAGTTTCACTTAAGGTCCATATCATGAAATCCCGCTAGAAGTTCGTATTCGCAAGCAGCGCTCTGATTGGTCGTTTTAGTGTCACTAATGCTTGTCTAACCAATCCTGTGCAGGATACGTGCTTTCTGCGGGAAGGAAATTATATTCCCACCCGTATTAATATGGAGTTCGAATGAAATGCACCGCTCTGATTGGTCGGTTTACTCCCGTCTTCGAACATTCGTCCAGTATAGCGCAAGGAGGTGGGCTTTGTCAGAATAAGGGTAGGGAAAAAATCTACTCGAACACTCGCTTGTGCGTGACGATAGGCGCGTAATTTGATGACGAAGAACACAAGTGACCCGACGACGGGAAGATGGCGGAATACCTAGCGTCCATTTTTGGCACAGAGAAAGACAAGTGAGTGAAAAAAGAAGCCGTTTATTGTCCAATGTCGCGGCGCATGCAGAAAAATATAGTTCCATTAAACATATTTGAATAACAGCAATGTTAATTGAGCATGTAGGGAAGCAATAGCTGGAGAAGGGGGATATTTTAATTGTTCGTGTGTAGAAAGCTAAGCTAGCGCTAGCGAATAGGCTGCAGCAGGGAGCGCGTGCGTTTTAGAAGTCAGGATTTGATCAGAATTATCTTCTCTTTCAAGGAGTGTCTGTCTTATTTTAAACACGATTGGTGAAAATTTGATAATTAACCTGGACTGTATGTGACTTAATTCTAGATTTTACACACACACATAGTCACACACACACACCAGATTAGCCATGCAATATTAGCCACTGTTCATTCGAAATGGTTTTCATTTGCCTGATAATAAGAGATGCTAACCGTCTTTCTAAAATATTATTTTAAATTAACTCTAACTTATTGTATTACATTAATCCTGTTTATGCAGTATTTATTTTCAATTATTTAATATTTTAAAACGAAAATGAGTCAAGCTTTTGGAAATTAAAATCACATAACCTTGTTTTTGTTTGTCCCTCTCCATCTCTCAGGGTCAACTGTTCTTTCTACTTTAAGATCGGAGCATGTCGACATGGAGATCGCTGCTCCAGACTCCACAATAAACCAACTTTTAGCCAGGTTTGTTATTGTTTATCTCAGTGTGAAATAAACTCTGCTGTTTCCTTATCATTTGTACCACCACCAGGGCTTATAGATATTAGAGCAGGGAGTCACCAGTCAGCAACAGATACTATATTATCAGGATACCTAGGTGCAGATTAATTTGATTCTAAAGTTTTTTATAAAATCACAATTCAATTAAAATGTCTGAGATTGGCAGTATATCCAGTCGCTGGGGTTTGGTATTTGAGACGAATTGAACCAAGACCTTTCGCATGGAAGATGAGAAACCTATGGCTGAACCACCGATGCCCCTTTACAATTTTAAGACCATGAATCTTTACAAAAAGTTCCCATGACTCAAAATTTTGCCTCTATTCAGCAACCCCACAACTGAATTGAACACAAGTAATTAAATGTACTGTAGTTCATTTTTTATATAATCTTATAGTTTCCTCACTTAAACAAGCACAGCATTAAAAAAAAAAATAAATAAATAAACTAAAAATACAGCCAATAATAGCGGAAAACCTGGAAACAAAAGTGAGTACACCCCTAAGTGAAAATGTACAAATTGAGCACAATTAGTTATCTTCCTTCCCCTTTGTCATGTGACTCATTAGTGTTGCACTGTCTCAGGTGTCTCCAAATAGCGGGTGAGTTAAATTTGGTATAAAAGCTCTTCCACTCTCTCAACCTGGCCACTGAAAGTTCAACATGGCACCTCATGGCAAACAGCTCTCAGAAGACCTGAAAAAATGAATTGTTGCTTTACATAAAGATGGCCTAGGCTATAAGGAAATAGCCAACACTCTGCAACTGTGCTGCAGCATAGTGGCCAAGACCATCCAGCGCTTTAAGAGGACAGGTTCTTCTCAGAACAGGCCTCGCCATGGTCAGCCAAAGAAGCTGAGTGCACATTCTCAGCATCAGATCCAAAGATTGGCTTTGGAAAACAGACTGATGAGTGTGTTCAGCATTGCTGCAGAGACTGAAGGGATGGGAGGTCAGCCTGTCAGTGCTCAGATCGTACGTCGAAGAATGCTTGTCGTCCTAGAAGGAAGCCTCTTCTAAAGATGATGCAAAAGAAAGCTCGCAAACAATTTGCTGCAGACATGCAAATTAAGGACCAGGATTACTGGAACCATGTCCTGTGGTCTGAGACCAAAATAAACCTATTTGGTTCAGATGGTGTCAAGCCTGTGTGGCGGCAAGCAGATGAGGAGTACAAAGACAAGTGTCTTGCCTACCGTCAAACATGGTGGTGGGAGTGTCATGATCTGCATGAGTACTGCTGGCATTGGGTTACAGTTCATTGAGGGAAACATGAATTCTAACATGTACTGTGACATACTGAAGCAGAGCATGATCCCCTCCCTCCGGAAACTGAGCCGCAGAGCAGCGTTCCAGCAGGCTAATGACCCCAAACACACCTCCAAGATGTCCACTCGCTTGCTAAAGAGGCTGAGGGTAAAGGTGATTGACTGGCCAAGCATGTCGCCAGACCTAAACCTAGGAAGGTGGAGGAGCACATGGTGTCAAATGTCCACCACCTCCGTGATGTTGTGATGGAGGAGTGGAAGAGGATTCCAGTGGTAACCTGTGAAGCTCTGGTGAACTCCATGGCCAAGAGAATTCAAGCCGTGCTGGAAATTGATGGAGGCCACACAAAATATTGACATTTCACATTTTCACTTGGGGGTGTACTCACTTTTGTTGCCAGGGGTTCAGCTATTATTGGCTGTATTTTTAGTTATTTTGAGGGGACAATAATTTACACTGCTATACAAACTTTACACTGACTACTTTTCATTGTGTCAGAGTCATTATGCAGTGTTTTCCTATTAAAAGATATAACTAAATATTTGCAGAGATGTGAGGTGTGTACTCACTTTTGGGACATACTGTAGGTATCACGTAATCTTAATGTACAATAAGGTTGATCTGAGTATGGCAAAGTTCAGTGTAGACATTCTTTTGGAGCATTTTTACCCATTCATCCAGGTCAGAATAAAAACCCAAATACTCAATGCAAGTGCTTAACTTCCTGAGTCACGTCACTTTTACCCTGGAAGCAAAACATGCTTGAGGTTAATTGACACCATCTCAATTAGTTGTTCTTGGACCAAGTTTGGTCCATACCCTGATGCGATTGCTTTATTCTCACATAGAGGAGGAGAACAGGTTTGAATCAAATGGATTAGGTACGAGAGACTGGTACAAGTGTACCGGATCGAGAAGCTTTAGTGCCGCTTTGTGACTAACACTCTATTGCGTCATCATTCGTGGGTCTCACGACATGCTGTTGCAGTGACGTGATGACGCTTGCACCACTAAGGTGACGCGGCCAAATCGGCTAAATGATTCACCAACCAGATATTTGGTGTTGAAATCCTGGCTACAGCTACAAGGACTTTAAGCAACATAGCAAGCCAGCACGTTATTGGCCTAGTTGAAGGTCATTTTAGATTAGAGGTAAATGCCATGCACAAAGCAGATTTTTTTTTTTTTTTATAATCGGAATACCTACTGAACAGTCAGTTGTGTCTATGTACTGAATATGTGGAAACACCATTTAATATAGACAAAGCCAAGTTCTGTATACGATCTTGAATTGTGTTTAGCTTTTTGTAAATTTCTCTATCTCCCTCTCTCTGCAGACCATCTTGATCCAAAACATCTACCGTAACCCTCAGAACAGCGCTCAGACAGCTGATGCCTCTCGCTGTAAGTTCTGCCCTTGCACAATTATCGCTATTCCTGTGATATTCAGATGAACTTGAATTTTTTACAGTCTGAAATATAATTTTTAGTCAACTGTTTTTTTTTTAACATATAATTTTTAGTCAACTGTTTTTTTTTTAACATGTATCACACTGTAAAAAATAAAGAACTAAAAAACTAATTAGCAAATGAATGGGTGCTTTTGATCATAGTTGTAGTAGACGCTTTCACTTTCATACTCTGTTACAAATGCAGATTTGATTTCGAAACCACTTTTTTCTAGGTGCCGTGAGCGATGTGGAAATGCAGGAGCATTATGACGAGTTTTTCGAGGTAAGTGTATGCGTGCAAAATTTGCGAAAGCATAAGTTTTTTTTAGTTGTTTTGATTTTGCACATTCTATTTAATGGGCTCATTCCTCATTTGTAGGAAGTCTTCACGGAAATGGAAGAGAAGTATGGCGAGGTGGAGGAGATGAACGTGTGTGATAATCTTGGCGATCACCTCGTCGGCAACGTTTACGTGAAGGTAAGCGACTCGAACACAGATATAGCTGTTACAGGAACACACTTTGTGCTTCGATGATGTATTTTCTTGAACACGTTTTTGCTAAGTGATTATTGCTGCATGTTAAATATAAAGCTTGAAAGAAATCTTCACTCAAGTTTATAAATGATCAGTAGACACATGAATGAAGAAGCAGATGTTAGTTTGTAAGAAAATGGTATGACTATATAATGTTGTGTAATGTGTACAGTAGTAAGTTTGACTGAAAAGATGCTGTGATTGAATGCAGAACTGTCCTTGCATACAACATCAATTTGCCAATGATGATTTTATTTGTATTATCAACATACATAAGTCCCCTGAGACAAATTGGTTCCCTTTTCTCTCTTATGTTACACCAGCTATAAGCAGTCACTCCCTCATAAGCCTCCGTTTAGTTTTTCTTTTTTTCCTTCATATTTTCTTTTTCACTTAAAAAAAATTTCATGTGCCCTCAGGGAAACTTTACTCTATCCATTTAATTTATTTACTAGATGTTCCCGTGACTTTGTTCACATTGAATTTAATTGCACGTTCATGAGCATGTTTTATAAAAATGGCCAATACCTTTGGTTGAACTTTGAAATTAACCAAAATTTTAATGTATTACCTTGATGTGCGTGAAATGTGGGTGTGAGATTGTGTTTAAGTAGATTTTAACTGCACACCCCCTAGGCATGTAACAAAAAATTTACAGTGTTAATTTTATTTATTTATTTTTATGATACAAGGGCGCTTTCTTTTAAATCATATCTTCCAGTGGGCCAATTGCGATAAAACAAAGCCTATATGCAAGCCCAGACTCAGCCAAATACACCTGTAAAAGCCCCATTAAAATTAGGTTTTGCAAATATCTTCAATGTACAGACACGCCAGCTCTAGAGTTTTGTTACATGTATAGATCATTTTTGTAGAAAAACATGTTTGTTACGAAGGCTGTTCAAGGCAAATTTAAAAAAAAAAAAAAAATTGATTGTCTGGTAAATGAAGACGTAACAGCGATTGACATTTACAAAAGGCTCCAAGCACAGTGCAGTGTAGAAGGGTCTTAGCCCGCGTAAAGCATTTGGATGGTGTGAAGGTTTTAAAAAGGACTACATCTGTGAATGACTATCCCGATGGTGGTGTCTCGGGAGCCCACTGTAGTCACCGACTTTCAGAAGAGATGCATCTGTCTGTTGGAACTGTACACACAATCGTTCATCAACAGCACTTGCACCTGCAGGATCATTTCTGGGAATTACCGTTGTGACCTCACTCCAAGCCATTTCCACATATTTATGTTGTCAAAGGAGTTCCTGTGAGGCCAGCATTTCATGCGTGAAGCAGGCAGTCTGATCATGTCTCCGATGTACTGAGAACTTTCTATCATGGTGGGACCAAGCACTAGTGAAACACTGGGATAGGTGCATTAGTGTAGCAGGGGATTATATAGACAAATAATGGTAGTTTTTTCTCTCATAACTGTGCTCTGCTCTAATGCTTAAGTCCCAGTTTGATTTGAACGGCCCTCATGCAAAGTGTTTTAATAAAAACTTTTTAAATAATCAGAGCTTCTGTTGTAGAATATTAATCAACATTGTCTGCCCATCACATATGAGAATGTAGTAACGCTGTAGTATAAGTAATTGTAGTATAATCTGTCTTTCTCTCCCGTGCATTTGAATAGTTCCGGCATGAGGAAGATGCCGAGAAAGCTGTGATGGACCTGAATAACCGCTGGTTCAACGGCCAGCCTATCCATGCCGAACTCTCCCCAGTGACTGACTTCAGAGAAGCCTGCTGCAGGCAGTATGAAATGGGGTCAGTATAACGAGGTTGATGGAATCCTGTTACAACAAACCTGCATGTATGAAAGTGAACCTCACTCCAAGCCACTTTATAAAGGACATCTGTAGTCTGTTGTTTGTTAAGGGTTTAGTTAATTAAAGTAATATTACATCATGGCTGTGTCTAAGATTGGAAAGCCGCAACAGTGACCTCTGTTCATGCTTACTGTAAGTTGTATCAGTAAAGTGCAGCTGTAGAGCATATGGCATTTCTCAAATCCATGATTATTTCATAGCATCCTCACAAGGCAGCAGGTGGATGTTGATTAATGGATACGTGAATCTCATTGCTGTTTCCTATATAACTTGTAATAGCTTTCCTCAAGCCAAAAGATATGGTTTAGTATAATATACTTTTTTAACAACCAAATCTGAATGTTGGTTTATGTTGTACACTAAATACTGTGTAAAAGTGTATGTGGTGGCTGTCACCTCTGCCATTACGTTCAAGTGACTTCCTTCCTGACCTTCGGTTGTGATGGGTTTTGTGTTTATAGTTTCTACTGCTTTTTTATGTTAAGAATCTCTAAAAGACACAAAACCTGCTTTGACTGTTTAAACTGGGAATGTCCAGCAGTCTGTACAACTGCGTAAAAACATGGCTTATTTATATTTTTTTCTTCTTTTTAATAGAATTCTGCAAAAATAGTTTCAGAATTAAATCCTAAAGAATCAGGCCTTTTTTTTTCTTCTTTCTTTTTTTTTTTTTTCACCAATGCCTATCTCACTGCAACATGTTGTCCCTCCACAGGGAGTGCACTCGAGGTGGCTTCTGTAATTTCATGCACCTAAAGCCAATCTCTCGTGAGTTGAGAAGGGAACTGTATGGACGCCGTAGGAAAAGGTACAGGAAATTTTTTTTTATGAATACAAATGTGACAATTTTTTTCCTTTATTCTTCATATTAAATGCTTGCTTTCTTCAGTTTCTGTGTAAGCCTTGACCTGCTGATTTTGTCTATTCGTCTAGGCACCGCTCTCGTTCTCGGTCTCGTGAACGCCGCTCTCGCTCGCGGGATCGTGGTCGTCGTGACCGGGAGAGGAGGAGATCAAGGGATCGCGAACGCTCTGGAAGGTTTTGAGTCATGATGTGAACCTGTTTTGGTTTTTACCCTTTGGTGTAGTGCTCTCCCCACCCCGAGCGACCAACATTGGACTTTCTGTGTACCTTACTTTTTACCCTTTTTTTGTCCCCCCTCTTTGTTTTTTTAAGACCTCATGTGAAATATGAAAAGCTCAGTTTCTCAATAAAAGTACATTGTTATTAATTTTTGTCTTGTATTTGGTTTTGTCTTTAATTGTGATTGTGAGTAGAACTTACAGTAGTAATACTGTCTTAGTGGTTAAATTGCATGTGTCAGTTTGTCCTCTACAGTAATGTGTTAATGTACAGAAAAGTGTCACTACTTGGTGTTTTTCCCTGACTTACAAATTAAAACTGTCAGGCATAATTCTAAATACATTCACATGACTTTTACGCATTTAATGTGTTGGGTTTCAAATTTGTTAATTTATTAGCCTGGTTAGACAAATATACGCAAGTGTGATCGGAACCAATGTTAGTTTGCACGCAGACCTGAGGGGGGGGGGGTTGGGGAGGGGGAGAAATTGTGCTCAGGTACAGAATGGAACAATCGTTCTCTGTTAGAAAACACCCATAGAACATTTAATCTCCTGTGTTTTGTGGCTTGGATAAAACTGGATCAAATATGCTTCATCAAAGTTTTATTATAAAACAATTCAGTGTAGACTGGGGAAAGAAATTATTTAGGGTCATCATTAAATTTGATTTTACCAAAATTATTTTGTGTAATGTAGCTCATTATGAGATAGAATCACAACAGTTTACAAAAAGCAGGTAATTATTTTGCTCAGCTTGCAAATTAAACTTTAGGAAAGTTTATACAAAGCTTTGTGCCAATGTTGAATTGAGAACAGCCTACCAATTAAATGTCTCCAGCCAGCTGCAGTTTCATGGTCCGAAACTAACCACTACTAAAGAGTAATCTGCTGGTTCTTTACCTTTTAATGAATGAAGAAATAATGATGTCGAACTGTTTTGGAACAGATAAGCATCACACCCATCTGATTGGTGAACATCCCATTTCAGATTTAACCCCCTTCCCCTTTGCTGTTATAATAATGTCTCTTAGATCCAGAGGGTTTTGCACTAGATTTTGGAGTGTGATTTTTGGGATTTGTATTAATTCGTCCATAAGGGTATTAATGTGAGGTCAGACACTGATGTTGGGTGAGCAGGTCTGGGATGCAGACAGCATTTCAGTTAATCCAGGGGTCTCAAACTCAGTTCCTGGAGGGCCGCAGCCCTACAGAGTTTTGTTCCAACCATAATTAAAAACACCTGATCCAACTAAACAAGTCATTAAGGCTTATTTGAAAACTACATGGTATGTATGTTGGAGCAGGGTTGGAACAAAACTCTGTAGGGCTGTGGCCCTCCAGGAACTGAGTTTGAGACCCCTGAGTTAATCCCAAAGGTGTTCAGTGTAGTTGAGGTCTAGGCTTTGTGTGGCACATTTAGGATCCTCTAGTGCAATCTTGGCAACCCAAGCTTGTTTTGTGCACAGGTGCAAGTCAAGTAGGCTTTTATTGTCATTTCAACCATATACAGTTCAGTACACAGTGAAATGAGACAACGTTCCTCCAGGACCAAGGTGCTGCATACATGCAACGACATAAATTTAACAACACAACATTAATTAATAATGCAAGATTTTTACATTTTTAAGTTAACCTAAAAACTATCAATTTCTATACAAAAAAGAGATGACAACAAAGTGCACGTGCAAATGTGCAAACGAAGAGCTAAGACAACACAACAACGTAACAACACTGTAACGCGTTTCAGTAGAGAAATATCTTTTTGTGATAAGGTATGAGTTGAGGTAGTGGAGAGAGCAGCAAGTAAACAATTTACATTGTATTCAAAAATATTGTGTGCAAATAGCAAAGTGAAATAAATATTGCAAAGAGCCGTTCAGATATGGTTGTAGATCAGTGTAGTGTAGTGTGTATAGTGTAGATCAGTGTAGATAAGTCTCATGCTGACACAAGTTTGGATCTCTTGCTTCCAGTGAAGGCCATTAGTAATGCTCCTAACTTTTTAACAACATTTTGGGGAAGGTTTACATATGGATATGATGGTCAGGTGATCCTAAACTTAGGAAGGTCCAATATGTGGTAGGTATACTTCCACATATTCTTTTGTTTTCATAATAAGTTTCCAAATGTGGGTGTGACCTGGTCGTCAGTTACACGCCTTTATTTTAACCAATCACAGAACAGCTAGACTGTTTTGCAGGAAAACTTCAAAGGAATCGTCGCAGTTTAAACGCTTTAATGTGTTAATGTAATAAAATCTTCATTTGCTATAAATATGTTTAGAGTAACTTTTTAAAAATATATATAGTTCAAAACATTATTTATGGAACGTTGGTTCCGGTTTACTGTGACGTCACCGCACACCCCCACACTCTTTAAATGTAACGAGTCTCGGTTACTTTGTTCATTCTGCTGAAATAACCTGAACCACTGGGGATTTTCTCACCACATTATCCTGCAATTTTTGTTTTTCTAAAAGAAGGTAAATCTGCGTTGTTGTTGTTTTTCATTGATATATTGGTTAAATTAAATATTGAAAACATTCATGAAAATGCATTGTTTTCACAGGATTGAAGAATCAAAGATAAAAAAAAAATCTTAAGAGCAATATTTGACTGCATGCAATATTAGGAACGTTAATGCAGTTTTGTTATTTATTTCATAGGCTATATAGAGTATTGAAAGGGTGTGTGTGTGTGTGTGTGTGTATATGAATATGGTTTGTTGGTTAGGCTGTAAGATATAAGCTATATGGAAAAATGCCCAAGTGTACTGAAGCCTGTTACCAGATTTCATCAGATTTTCTTTCAGCTCATGATGACGATGTTAAATTGGTATTTAAATTAATATCTGTTGTGGTTACTGAGCTACTTCTGGACATATTCCTTGAAGACGTTCTTTTTTAATACACCTGTATGACCATTTTGTTAGTTTGCAGTAATTAAATAGCTTTATAGAAACCGGAGTGTGAAAGGACTTTAACGATTGCGTTATTTCATCGGACGCACATGGCGAGTTCCCTTTTGGGCTCCCCCAGGTCTTAAAGCCCGCATCCTCACTCGGAACACGGTGTGTGGTTTTTGGTTACTTGACGCCTGTGTCCCTTATGTGTTTTGTATTACTTAATTTTCCATGTACTATTTTAATCAAATAATATTTAATAAGCACATTTTTTCCTCACTATGTGCTCACTGTGGTTTAGTTGTGTGTGTGAGAATATAAAGTTTTGTTTTACTCCAGTCAAATATATCACTGTTTGATCAGAGTGAATTTTGTTAACAGACTTAAAAAAAAGATTTTGTATTTTGAACCTCTTCTCTGAAATAAAATTAAGGAGAGAACTGCTGAACAAGTTCAACAACAACAAACAAGGACGCTCCAAAGTCCTCTAGTTAACTAAAAATCATCTTGGTTTATTATGCTAATTATTTACCTCAGCCTCAAGCCTGTGTAAAGAACAGTCTTCAACATCTGAGCAACCGAATTAACCGGAATCACTAATACGCAAGTGGTTAGCACTGTTGACTTGCACCTCCAGGGTCTGGGTTCGAGTTCCACCTTGGGGTCTATGTTCGTGGCGCTTGCATTTACATGTACAACCCCTCATGCTTTAAGTCTCCAGGGTTAGGCTTAAGGCCCTGTGCGACCCTGTATACTGAATAAAGCAGTATAGATGATGAATGAGTGAGTGAGTGAGTGAGGAGTATTAGAATTACGAAGCAAACGTCCGTTATGAGCTACTCAAATGTCCATCTAAATACGGACACCATATTAAATGTCCCACCAAGGGTGAAAGAACATCTAACCACTTCTGTACTATTATTATACTGAGACGGATAGCGCCGCGTCTGCCCCCTATGCAGTTTCCAACATGCTTTCCACTTATAACTAGAAACTACAATCTGGTAGGTGTCCTCATGAAGAAATAAAATTGTGGCATTTGGCAGGACTGACTGTTGCCACGCAACTCTGGGGGTATCATACCGCTCTTTGGTCTGCGTTTCCACCCATAGCCCAAAGACCTGTGTTCTAGACTTGTTGGCCTTCCCAAATTGCCTGTCGTTAATGAGTTGATTGGCACCACATATAGGATGACCCCCCCCCCCCCTATTTTGTGTCCAGAGATCCCTCGGATAGGCGTCTGCAACCAGTTTTTTTTTTTTTTTTAATAATGTGTTTTTAAAAGTTTTGCAAGAAATTCAGCAATGACGAACAATAGTTTGCTACAAAACTAAATGAGGCAGAAGTCTAGATCCTGTACAGATGCATTAGTATGCTGACTACGGAAATCAAAGTGCATAAAAGAAACAACTTCCAAGGACTGTAAGGCAGGATGGATAGTCCTCCAACACCTCATGAGACTTTCCTCTTACTTGTTTGGAAATCAACAACAGGCTGAAGACCTGAATGTCTGCTGCAGGAGGAAAAAAAAAAGCCCAGGTATGCTCACCTGGCTTTCCCTCATACATTTAATAACACCACCATCGTATCAGCAAGGATATAGAAAGCAGGGGTGGTGATGGTGGTTGTTCTTTTAGTTGCTCCACTTACAGATCCACATACTTCATTTGGGAGATATGTCCTTCTTGGTGCAACCCTTTTCATTTTATCCATGCTTGGGATGTTGAGAGTACTTGGTTATGTCATTGCACTGACTTCGGCTAGGGCTCCCAGTTTGGGAATTGAACACCAGTCTTCCAGGAAACATGCAGAGATACTCCAACTGTAATTAAAGTGCAAGCAGGGGTGCTGATGGCTGAGGAGGTTAATTTTGAGGAACTGGTGTTGGTCACAGGCTTACTTCAGTTCACAGATAGAGCAAACGCTTCAGTTTACAATGCAGTCAACATAGAACTGCATTTAATACTGCAACACCTTGACCATGCAAAATCCTATGATGGGATGTTGTCTGAACTAATAAAAACACGAAATCATCTATAAAGTCTTTATCTGCCAGCAGATCACCAGACGTTAGACTGGACAAATAAATATCCAGTCTTCACATGCTAAGACTGGTGCTCCACAGGGGTGCATGTTCTCACCACTGCATTTCTCTTTTCACTATTAACAGTTGCTAACATGCGCAAACTATTTACACCTGGACAGACTTTTTTTGAAATTTCAAAAGCAGACCTAGATGAATGAAATTTAATTTAAGAGTAGATCCTGAATATACTGATAAGCAGGAGATGGTATCTAATCAGTTAATTCCCTACTTGTCTACTGCGTTCAGGATAACTACGCATCCTACCGTTTCTGTCGTAATAGATTAAAAAAAAAGGTGAAATAGATTTGCACTTTCATATCAATGCTTGTGCTGTCTTACAGCCTGTGTGTTTGCTTTGGGACTTGATCAAGGCCACCAGTGACGATTCTGTCGATCTACAATTTAGACCTTTTTTTTATGGTCTCTATTTTGTAAACCTACAGCTTATGTAAGGTGTTTATGCCATGATCCACTAACAAAGAATAGGTATGTCATGTTAGCTAAATCAAGATTACCACTTTGTATTAAATTGTGTTCCCTTTCTATTATATTTTATGTTCCTATATAGTATTAAGCAGCAGATAAGAAAGTTCCTTTAATCTTAAAAAGTGCAATCTGAAAAATGAAATGCATGTATTATGTGAGAAGTGATTCTGGGTGGTAATTTCTTTGTTGGTGCTGTCGTTTTATTATTCCGATAATAAATTAGCAATTGCCATAATGAATCACAGGGTGATTTTAGTGGTGCAGTAACAGGGGTGTATAATAATGGTCAGGCTTTGCTATTAACTCATAAAAGTGCATAGCAAGGGCTTTTTTTTTTCTTACTTATAATTTCCAGTAATAGTGCCATATTGATGTGAAATCTAGCACAGAACTACTTGATACAGCAAAGTATCCGTTATTATTCTTCTCCAAACCTAACTGCTCATGATTTAAGGTCTAGATCTGACTTTCCTAATGAATGCTAGTGTGTGTTATTTCTAAGGCAACTGAAGCACGCTGGGGGAAAAAAGTGAGCTGTGTTTTCTCAAAGCTGTCCAAACAGCTGCTGTTTGCTGCTCACAGCGCGTTACTTCTGGTTCACTTCCATAAGCAGAAATTACAGACACCGTACCATCATGGAATATAACCTGGTTTCCCTATGTTTAATTTGTTTATGGAGGTGCAATTGTGCAGACCTTGTACTCTGGTGTCAAGGCAGTCAAGTCAAACATGTTCTCTCCGGTGGTTTACTTAACGCTGTGCGTTAAACATCAATTAAGCTGGTTTCCATCCAGTGTATTTATCCCAGCCAAAGCAAGGATTAAAGCATTTCACCAGTCACTGATTGTGCCAGGTGGTATTTTTTATAGGTGTATGTCAAAATTCCAATTGATGTATTTAATTGATTAGCCTGTTTGACAATATTACAATGAGAAAAGTGTTTTGAAAGAACCGAAATTGAAAAAAAAAATGTGACCGTTTTGTTAAAATGTTAATCTTTTTGGTCAGAAGAAATTGTCATTAAGAAAAAGGAAAAATGTTCCCACTATAAACCTGGGATGTATAAATCAATATACTATGATGTAAAACTGGGGAAGGGGTGTGATGCAATTTTCCTAGTAAAACAGTGTGTGGGAAGGATATGAGTTAACCTCTCCCTTTTTTTCCAACCTTGCATGGAGTAATATGTCTACTATCAAGATGCTATCAATTTATACATAGATCTGTGATGCCTCCCTGTCTCATCTCTTTCAGTTCAGTGAATCATGCCTGCAGTTCCTTCCACTAAAGAGAACGATCTCTCTAAACCTGTCTGCCCCTTTGCTGGCAAAATGACGAGCAGCAGCACCAGCGTTAGTGACGGAGGTTTCAAGACAAACGGGAGCGAGAGCACTGAGAATAACATCGAGAAATGGATCCGTCCTGACCTCCCCAGCAAGTGCACATGGAGCCTGGGAGCACCGCACACTGATTCCCCACACACACACATGCTCAGGTGAGCAACGTCGCAATACTACCTTAATGCAGAAGTTCACAGTTTCAGTGTTGTGTGGAGGTTTGTAAGAAACCGGGATCAACATCCTTGAACCTATTAATTCCTTCTTTTTTTTTTCATTTGATTGATTCATTTATTGGGGTTGTGGTGCAATAAGACAAAATGTCAGCTGTTCAGTTTAGATCTGCTTTATTTCTTATGGTACTTTATTGAAGAGCCGTAGTTTTAAAAGACCCATAGAAATCTAGTGAATTTCCTTTAGCACAGGGTACCTCAATTAAGTGGTAGAGACCACTCAATCAGGATTGACCCCTTTTCCAAAAAGATATTGTGACTTGAGTTTTTTGAGATATTGTGACGTGTGCATGGAGTTTGTGTTATATCCCTGTGGTGGATATAATTAATCTGCATGTTTCAGCATGTTTCGTTCAGGCACTTGTCCGGTTTAAAAACAAATTCTCATATTCTGTTTGTATTTGACTTTATATTACTCCAGTAAGATCTTTATTTTTGAACTCCGTAGTTATATGCATTTTATTTGCTTTTCATTCTTGCCACCTAAAGAACAACTACTCCAAGCATCTTACCCAACATCCTGAGAAAGATTGGGGACACACCGATGGTACGCATTAACAAGATCAACAAGAAATTCGGGCTCAAGTGTGAGCTTTGTGAGTAGCAAGTCAAGACCGATTTCTTAAAAATGTCACCCTTTTAACGTTCCATCAGCTCAGCATTTATAGATTGTGTGATTTTGGTGTATGCAGTGGCAAAGTGCGAGTTCTTCAATGCTGGCGGCAGTGTTAAAGACAGGATCAGTCTGCGCATGGTTGAGGATGCTGAAAGAGCAGGCATCCTCAAACCTGGAGATACCATCATAGAGCCTACTTCTGGAAACACCGGTAATGACTAGGTGTGGGTGAGAGAGAGAGAGCGTGAATGATGGAGTGTGTGTATGTCTAATAACACCTGAAGTCAAACAGTGCAGGACAGTTTTGTTGTGTTTCTGTCTCAGGTATCGGCCTCGCTCTGGCGGCTGCGGTGAAGGGCTACCGCTGCATTATTGTCATGCCTGAAAAAATGAGTATGGAAAAGGTACAACCATCAACAATACAGCTGTTTAACTGCTGTATCAACCAGCAATCTGTAAGGAAAGAAACGTTGTGTGTTTTAGGTGGACGTGTTGAGAGCTCTGGGTGCGGAGATAGTCCGCACACCCACCAGCGCCCGTTTCGATTCCCCGGAATCCCATGTTGGTGTGGCTTGGCGTCTGAAGAACGAAATCCCCAATTCCCACATCCTGGACCAGTACCGCAATCCCAGCAACCCCCTGGCTCACTATGACACCACCGCTGAGGAAATTCTAGAGCAATGTGATGGTTAGTGTCACCAAGCAAGACGTTCTCAAATTGTACCTTGCCTTTATACTACACACTACACTTGCATTCATATTTATTTATCCATCAACTTTTCTTAATATTGTTAATTTAAATAAAGAATTCATTGCGTTTAATGTACTTCTAAGCTCTTTGACTGTTTGCATAGGAAAAGTAGACATGCTGGTAGCAGGTGCTGGCACTGGGGGAACCATCACTGGTGTAGCCCGCAAGCTGAAAGAGAAATGCCCCAACATTAAGGTGAATACGGACACATTGTAATGCTTACTTTGTGTTGGAAAAAAAAAAAAAAAACTTTTTTTAAAATTTTATTTTTCAATAAATGACCACTAAGAAGAATAAATCCAATGGTTCTGTTGTCAGATTATTGCTGTCGACCCAGAGGGATCCATTCTGGCCGAACCAGAGGAACTAAACCAGACCGATAAGACGCAGTACGAGGTGGAGGGCATTGGATACGACTTCATTCCAACTGTGCTTGACCGATCAGTGAGTAAATGCTTGCATAAACATGCATACACACCCCCATATGCAAACACACGCCCATATGCACATGGACCTTCCCTAGATAACAATATTGGGTAAGATCCCAAAAGGCAAGCAGACTTTACAAACAACATAGTGCAGTGCTGACTCTTAGGACATAGGAAGTATGGTTATGTTCTAAGTTTAAAAGTTTTTACGATACATTTTAGAGTTGTTTTAAAGCATGGGTTGTACTTGGTTGTCATGCATTTCACTAGACACAGACAATACTTGCCCGAGGATACTAGAGATTCCTCTCCCTGTGTTTCTTTGTAAGGTTGTCGACTGCTGGTACAAATCCAATGATGACGAATCATTCAGTATGGCTCGTATGCTTTTAAGAGATGAGGGCCTGCTTTGCGGTACAGTACACATGAATTTCTTTTCCCTAAAAACAGCTTGATAGAATTTCTACACATTAATAGGAGAAAAAAAAAATGGGACACTCAGTAAAAATGTGTCCAACCTCGACCTACTGCATCATATGAAACTTCACACCCAATGTGTTTAGGCGGCAGTTCAGGCACAGCCATGGCAGCAGCGGTGAAGATGGCTAAAGAGCTGAAGGAAGGGCAGCGCTGTGTGGTCATCCTTCCCGACTCCATCCGCAACTACATGTGAGTGGAAAGTAGTCGACTGAGAAAACAAGGCCGTCTGATGGACCCTTGGGATTGGTTGAAAAGTTCCTATATTTTATTTTTACGGAACCAAGATTAGTCACTCCACTGTTGCATAAACCTCAGAAGTAGCTTCTCTGGCTCACACATTTTCTGTATTATATGTGTAACATAAAAAATAAAATCGGCCCCCAATATGGTCAATATGGTCTGTAATGATAGTTTAGTCCCTAATGGGTCCGAAAGGCTTATCAAGTATCAATGGTAGTCATGTACCTATGAAATAAAGTCCCATTTGCATTCTTGTGGTCTTTAACCCTAAAAACATATACAAACTACAGTCTTATGCAAAAGTTTAGGCACCCCTTGATAAACAGAATTTTTTTAATTGAAAAGATGGAAATGGAAAAAATGCATAATATTTTCAGAAAACAAAGGTGCATAGTTACTTTTTATGTCATAAATTGAACAAAGATAAAAACATTATTGTGGCACTGTGCAAAAGAGTTGGCAAGTTTTGAGACTGTGTTAACATCTTTTCAAAAACAACAGATTTTGGTGATTTTTATATCAATGGGGTGCCTAAACTTTTGCATAAGACTGTATACATGTATTGCTAACTCTGTGTTAAAATTTAACTGACCCTTGTCCCGGGGGCATTTTGAATTTGATCATGGTTAGTAACTATATATGTTCTCATATGAATGCTTTGGCATAGTTACTCATGCCAACCATTAATATAATGCTTAAAATTGTGTGTGTGTAAGATTTAGTTTTCTCATTTCTGTTTAGGATGTGTGTCCCATAATTGTGCATAAAAGATGAGCTTTTTTTTTTTTTTTTTAAGGACCAAATTCCTAAATGACAACTGGATGTTCCAAAAAGGTTTCCTCACTGCAGAAGACTTCATCGTTAGGAGGCCCTGGTAAAGACGCTATGATTTGTAGTGATGCACAAGTAATATCAGTTGTTGTTTGGATATTTTATGTTTTGATCTAGCTTTAGATCTCATTGCAGATGATGCTAATGATCAAAAAGCAGGTAGAACAAGGTGTCTCTGTCTCTTGCTTATTTAAGGTGGTGGAACCTCAGGTTGCAGAGTTTGAATCTTTCGGCTCCTCTGACTGTGTTGCCCACGGTCAGCTGTCAAAAAACAATCAAGATTTTGAAAGAAAAGGCGTTTGATCAAGCGCCAGTCGTGGATGAAGCCGGGTGAGTGTCGTAATCAGTCCTGCCAGGGGTGCAAAATGTTCTTTTAAAAACTACCTATAAAGTGTATTTACTAAGTATACTTGAAAAAAATACCTCGTATTCAGACCGTGCATTTTATTCTAATATTGCCATTTATTTTTTTGATGAGATCAGTTCTTTGCATTATAACAGTTGATTGATCATTTTATAAAACAAAAAGTAAAAGGTGGTACTGTAGCCCACATCTTTAACTCGGTGCTTGGAAATATACAAGTGGCACATGTTGGTTCGCTAAGTGTTTTTCCTCTCTGTGTGTTTTAGGGTCATTCTTGGTATGGTTACCCTGGGAAACATGTTAGCCTGTGTGCTAGCCGGAAAGATCAAACCGTCTGATCCCGTCAGCAAAGTGCTCTACAAACAATTCAAACAGGTTTATCACACACATGTCTTTTTACTTCTCTAGTAACCAATACAAAAAAACAACAAACTGAATTACTGACATTAAGCCTCTTTTCTTTAGATTTGTCTAACTGATAACCTCGGGAAACTCTCTCGGATCCTGGAGACGGATCACTTCGCCCTCGTGGTGCACGAGCAGATTCAGTGTAAGAGCTCAGTCTTTTAAAACGTCATGACCTCCCATTTCCACCCCATCATCAGTGCAATAGGGTGCAGTGGGTAGGCTTTCCCCAGATAAGGACGATCAAGGGTGGGAGAACTTCACTGTTTATTTTCCAATCAGTTTGTTGTGCAAGTAACAACGAAGTGTTGCTCTAAGTCATTGTGATGCCAAGGTCACAAAATGTGACAGAGTTTTTCCTTTTGCCAGTAGCAGTTTTTTTGGGCCACAAATGAAGTTAATGTGGCAGTTTTGTACATACGATGCAAAACAAATGGACTCTGGTCCATGACTCCCAAACTTGGAATAATAATCAGAAGATTGATTGATCTCAATACATAAGATGTTTGAGGCATTTAAAACACAAATTAATACAGAATGGTTTCTGGCCATTAAAGCTCCAAATATAAAGTCTACATATAATTTTTGACATTCCCAGTCTCCAATATATTGCTGGCTGTAGTACTGTACAGACCTCCAAAAACATTAGAATTGAAATAAACACAAAATACATCTCTGAAGTGACTTTGTACCACCTGATTGACTCATTTTATGACGCAGAATCATGTCTAAATGAAGACCCCCTGGGCAGACAAATTGTCATAGTTTTTAACCAATTAAAATGGTGGTGCTGCTGAGACAATGTCACCGTATTAATTCATTGGACTACTATCTAGAGCATGCCTAGAGTAATCCCATAACACTGTCCTGAGACTTGACATCGTCGACGATGATCCAGCAAACAGTCCAGAAGCTCATTCTGAGCGGTTTTGTTCAACTGTTAGACTCCACTAGTGTTTTTCAGCACGATTTATAGTCCAACTATACTTAAGACCTAAAACTCCAAAGTTTGGACATTGGGAGAAGGGACAAATTTTAAGGGACTTTCTTTATGTAAGTGAATCGGCCAACATGCTCCATAATGACACTTTCTCAATCTCAATTTTTAGGGCTGCAAGCACTATAACATCAGTCCTATGTCAGTATAGTGTGTGTGTGAGGACGCTCTTGTTCTTCTAACAATGATTATTATTATTATTGATATATTTATTTTCCACCAACCAGGGCTTATTGGGAGTCTCGATGTGCTCAAAAACTCATGACAATTGGCGATGGCACAGGGTGGGTGCTTGGGCCCACTCATTGTTGAAACTGGAACTGATTTAGAATTTTTATTTATTTATTTATTTACTTATTTATTTATTTTTTCACCATCCTATTATTGGGGTCTTGCTCAAACATGCTCAAAAATCCATAACAATTGGCAGACAAGTTAGAATCCGCTCCCAGTAGGATGCCTAAGAGTCCCTGACATGAGATTTTGCTAAATACCTTATACATATGCATGTGGAACCTGGTACACGTTTGGAGCTCATTGAGCTGAACAACTTTCACATTGCATGTTATGGGTGCCACTCTCCAAGTCAAGGTTATTTTTAGTCATTTGCAAAATGCACCCAGAGGAATTGGATGCACTCTTCCTAGGGAATTTATATGATCGCCACCAAAGCGGGCCCATGTGACCTCAAGACATTGGGGACGCAAAATTGCAGAGGGATTTTTGATATCACAAACGGGTCAGTCATGACACTGCCTTAATCTTATGCTGAATAAGTGGTTAATAACTTTCTGTGTAACATTTTTATATTACAAATAAAATTCCTCCTATTCTACACACTCGCACATCACAACGCACTCTCATGACGCATACAAACACACTAACGCACCAGGTCTCTCTCTCTCTCTCTCACACACACACACACACACACACACACACACACACACACACACAGATACTTTTGGTTCAAAGGTTTAAATGATGCTTTGTTGACATGACAAATATTTAGGGTCCAAGCTGATATCAGCTCTATTATGTCATAGTGTGTGAAGTGTGCAAGTTGTGTGCTGCATCCAGGCAGCGATGGCTTTTTAGAAGTCTTAACATGCTCAAAAAACACACAGGTTCTGCGGTGTACCCAGGAGGTGATGGCGCAAGGTGCTTGGGCCCACTCATCGTTGCTTGCAACTACAATATATTTACAATTATACTGTATTATATGAAGCAAATTATTACATCATGGAGACACTGAATGCACTTACATTGCCTTTTTCATAGCAGTTTATTAGATTTCCCTAAGATGCACTATTGGGGAAAAAGTTGGCAGAATTTAAAATGTGTGGAGGTGTGAATAAGGATTTAATAAAGATTAAAGGGACATAGTGGCATGATAATGGTGAAATATGAAAAGTATAACTAAACTCTCCCAGTTGATTCTCCACTAACGCGTTTCTTTTTTGTGTGTTTTGGGCCATGTGTTGGGTAATTTTATTTAAGGATCCAAAGTCCACCTCTCTCCGTTTGTAACCATATCTGTGACCTAACCTTGTCCTTTCCTTTCAGATTTAACAGACGGGTCGACCATAATGAAGCACATGGTGTTTGGAGTAGTGACCGCCATTGACCTGCTCAACTTTGTTACAGCTCGTGAGAAACGTGAGCGATCCATATCTGAATGCACAGATGACTCGTGAGAAATGAGTGTCTTCGTCCAGCCCTACGTCATTTCTAAGAATTAATTTTGCTTCTTGTATAATTGGTCTTAAATTTAGCAAAAGTACTAAAACTGAGAAAAGTGTTCCAATTAAACGCTAAATTTCCTAATTTTGGTCTTGAATTGTATGTTAATTGTTGATCACATGTACAATTACAACACATTAAAACATTTAGAGAAACAAAATTGAATATACTGTATGTAAATCCTAAATCTTTTTGTCGTTCAGAAAGATTGTGTGTTGTATCATGAATATTATTAAATCAAACCGTTTCCGATGTGTTCAAGGTTGTGTAGAAGAATGTAAGATCTTGTTGCCTAAATGTTTTTGCTCTGGAGAGATGTTTTCATGCAGAATCATATTTTGTCCCATCTTAATAAAGAAATTTGTAATTCTCCTGATGCCTTTTCTTAATAAATAAATAAATAAATACATGCATACATTTAAAAAAAAAAAGTGATTTCCAGTACAGGGTGAAGTGTTTCATTGTCCAGAGTACAATGGTTTGGTTGACACTGATGCACATTTCAGTTAAGGTAAGAACGGAAAGAACATTAAGGAGATAATAAAAGAGCAAATATGATGCACTGGGAATCATTACTCTTTCATGCACTATGCTGTATTGTTGCTAGTAGCAACCCATTTGGGTGGTTCATTTAATCATTTGTGTTACTTTTTTTTTATGATGTGTGGTGGCAATACACCCAGGATGGGATGAGAAAGCATCATGGACACTACTCATGTTTGTTCATTCATTATAAGGAGCAAATTTAGCATTGTTCTTGCTTTTGGCAAGTTTTTGAGGTGTTCGGATGAAACACATGGGATTCATAAAGACGTCAAACCGATTCAACTAATCTATTATTTCTGAGATGCATTTTTCTACATGACAGCCACTGTGCCTTTTGAAATAACTAATATATTATTATTATTACTGAGGGAAGATGTTAATTCCACCATCTAGATTGGTTTATTTTCCCAAACAATGCCTTATAGCATTCCAGATTTCATGTTAGAATTGCATTTATTTAATTTAGCTTCTAGTAATTTACTCTCTTAAAAGTTTTGTACTTCTTACTTTCAGAGTGCATGAATGCACATGAAGCTTTTTCAATGATCGTTGGATCACTGGAGGCAGACTATCTTTATTTGCACCAGGTTAAAGTAGCGTACACGATTCTTATAACTGTTGTGGTTAAACCCACTGAGAAAAAGCCATGAGCATTGCAATCTTGCTGAGCAAGATGAACATGCATGCAGGGCTTAAAGGCTAGTAATATCCAGCCCCTGCAGCCAATCTGGCTTGTGTTATAGGGCTTTGTTAGCTGGGGAAAGTCCTCACTGGTGCATTTTGGTTAAGCCTTTGCATGGGAGAGTTGAATAACCCGAGGATTAGCTAAGTGTCACCATCAGATCTAGGATCAGGGCAAAAGTTTATTATGGTCTTGACCTGATTGTAATCCTGAACATTACAGACACACTGAATGTACGTTTGTTGAGGCCAGCCATCACCAGTTATTTCACCAAACTTATTAAATATACTGTAGCTTCATCTTTAATGTATCTGTGTTTACTGTCAGTGTATGTTTTTAAGGTTGGAGAAAAATGCTGAAACCTGAAGGAAACCCATAAAGATACAGAAAGCACATGCATCTGTAGTTAAATCATTTGCTTGCTAACTACTATAGGAAGTGGCCCAAGATGCTTCACTGGCCAAACCATGACCTATTCCAAATTTCTCATAATGATTCAACTTCCATCCTTCTGCTCTAGTTTGTTTGGGCAGCTCGGACCAGCTTGCCATCAGTGCCATTCTGCTGACACTACCATTTCTACCATGAGCTCATGCCATTCCAAACAGATCCAATAATAAGCCCCCTTTTCTGGCTCGTTCTGTATATAAAGGCAGGTCGTGGCCACATTAAAGAGCAGTACACACCCTTTGACAACTCTTGTCTACTCTTGGACCCTTGCACATCCTTTCCAGTCCCTTCACTGCGCTTACTCTCTTCAAGCGTACTCTATCGAAGGGTGGCCAAAGCAAAGGCTCAAGATTGAAAAGTTATGGATATTGCCATCCAATACCCGTGGTTCAGACGTACCCTGAGCTATCCCTCTCGGCTCTTTGACCAGTTTTTTGGAGAAGGTCTGCTTGATCAAGACCTCTTCCCCTTTACTGCCTCCACCATCAGCCCTTCCTACCGCCATTCTCTCTTCCGCAGTTTTTTGGATTCCTCCAACTCTGGCATCTCCGAGGTAAGGGGCTGGTTGGCTGTAGATAGAAATTAGAGGACTCCCAACTTCACTACTCCCAACATGCCTGATCCAACTTATGAAGGACTTGATAATTAGTTCATGAGCTGTATCGGGTGTGTTTGAAGCAGGAAAAAGTTGAAACTATGCAAACCATTGGGCTTTGATGTAGAGGTTTGGTCAGGCGATGGCGTATTAGTCAGGAGATCTAAATTTGTGGAACCTCATGAAGCTACTGATTTCTGAGATGCGTTTTTCAACACGACAGCTATGCCTTTTGTAACAGGACATGCAATAGCGGATGATGAGATGATAAAACTAGCTAAAAGGAACTGCATAATCCTATCATCCTCATCCTTTCATATAAATCATGTCATCCTATCTGGATATAGTGCTGACCTATCATCTGAAATTAAAAGATTACAGTTGAATTGATAGCGTAAGACTTATTTTAATGTAAACTTAAGCGCCACTTTTCAGACAGGCCATCTGCTAGAGAACTGCATTTAAATGATTATTTTAATCAATAGCATCTTTTCATTTTTTTTTTCAGGTGAGGTCTGACAGGGACAGGTTCATGGTTTATCTGGATGTGAAGCACTTCTCCCCAGAGGAACTCAGTGTTAAGGTGGCAGATGACCATGTGGAGATTCATGGCAAGCACGGGGAGCGACAGGTGAGCCGACTCCTGAACTGTCCTTCACATGCTCATGCTGGTATACGCTATGTTCTCATTTTATTTGCAGAAAAATTATTTGCTTGCTTTAATTATTACCCATTTGTCCTGCATCGGGTATCTAGCTTTTTAGGAAGCTTTTCTTCCTAGGTGTGTCCAGATTATTAGAATGGACTAGAAAATGGAATATTTAAAAAAAAAATATGGCCAGATTGGTTCTTTGTTGTAATATGAATGGGCTGTGTATTTGCTGGAACAGTCATTATGAATCAGACATGATTCATTAAGTCTGCATGATTTGCATAGCAGTTGACCTCTAATAGAAGTGACCTCCAGTGGCAGAGCTGGATCTATATAGAATGCCATATCGGTAATTTCTCAAGCTTTCTCCAATTTTCATGTGGGACCAGCAAATAGGTCTGAGTTATTTAAATCAAACATATTTCTCACCCTAAGCAAGATGCCTGGACATCAATACACAACTTCTAAATTCCTGTGGCCTAAGAACCACTCTTAACTCTTAACACACTGATTTTGGGGACTCCTTCCATCCCTATTTTATGTATGTTTTGAGGGGTAAACAGATAATGCAATACAGATCCGAACATTTTCACCAGACCGATGTAGTCTCTGCGTCATGGGTAAATGTCAAAGTGAGAGTTGATGAAGCCATGGTAATGTTTTATGAAATAAACTTCCATTTTTGGCGACACATTACACTACGTTATTCTACTGTGTAAATCACTTGTAAATATTGCAAACTTTTCGCAAAATGAAAAAACCTCACAACCAATTATGAGGTCCAGAGTTCCTGTTTTTATCACCATAATTAGCTTTCTCCAGTGATCCCCTGGATGTTATTTTTTTTTTCTGACACCATTCCCATCTTTTCCCCCAGGACGACCATGGCTACATCTCACGGGAGTTCCACCGACGCTACCGCCTACCTTCCAGCGTTGATCAGTCAGCCATCACCTGTACGCTGTCAGCTGATGGCCTGCTCACCTTCTGCGGCCCAAAAACAGGTGGATCAGAATACGGGCGTGGCGATCGCACCATTCCTGTTACCCGTGATGACAAACCCAAACCTGCCGCTTCCTCTTAGACAAGTGGATTTAGTAGGCAAGAGCGTGGCTCAGCAGGGGCTTTAATTGTTGGGATTATTATAATCTATAATCTATAAATGAGAGGAACTGATTAGGAGGAATGGATGGCTCCTGATTGGAAAGTTCTTTCAAATCTGGTCACTTTGGAATAAAACCAAAAAAGTCAAACAAGAAAAATAAGTTACAAAACAAGAAGGGCTGGAATTTGCAGGAGTTTCTATTTACATCCATCCAACCTCCTATCTAGTCTTCCTGTGTCTGATCTTTTCTCGTTTTAGCTTGTATGTCACCTGATTTTTTTTCCCTCTGCCCCGTCTCCTCTAACCTTGTTCTACTGAAACGCCCCTCACCTGAGGCATGTACTAAAAATATTATCTCAATAAATCAGTATTATTAACCAAAGCAAAAAAAAAAAAAAAAGTTTGCTCGTTTTTTTCCCCTCCAATTTTCAGACTGTATGTCTAGTTCTCACTGCAGCCTCTGATTCCTATTCTTAGCCAACATAAATTAAATCCAATGTTTTCCTCTGCTGTTCTTCTCATTGCTTAAGTTCTCAAAGCTAGCACATTGGGAGTTCATCTGAGGACTAAGAAAGAGATTTGCTGACAACTAGAAAATGCAAATCATTCATCCTTTTGTATTTACAATAAATGAATAAATACTTGGATTGAGTGTAAAATATCAATACTGACATGTACAGAGTGATGAAATATTGTTTACAACACATTACAAAACATTATTAAATCTACTCCATTCACAATCAGGTTGTATTGTACATATAATGCAAAACAAGAAGTATGGAAATAATTATTATTGCTTGAAGAGATTGGGACATTTTTGTTCCTCCATTAATATTTTTGCAGATCATAACAGCAGTCAATAAGATTTTAAACAGTTGCCAGGAAATACTATATGTGCATATTCTACTCAGATCTTATTCATTATATATAATTTAATATATAGGTGGCATGGTGGCTTAGTCGTTCGCACTGTCGTCTTGTACAGTACCCCCAGGGTCTGAGTCCAATTCCCAGCCAGGTTCGATTCCCGTCTCTGTGTGCATGGAGTTTGCATGTTCTCCCTGTGCTTGGTTGGTTTCCTCCGGGTACTCTGGTTTCCTCCCAGAGTCCAAAGACACGCAGATTAGGCTAACATGCGTTCCCAAATTGCCCGTAGTGTGTGAATGAGTGTGTATGTGTGTGCCCTGCGATGAATTGGCACACTGTCCAGAATGTACCCCGCCTCGTGCACTAAGGCTCCTGGCCCGCTGTGACCCTGTATTCAGGATTAAGAGGAGTAATTGAGTAAATGTTATGTATTGGCATTTGTTTCTCTTATTTTAGGAGAGTAAAAGTGAATACCTAAAAAGTAAAATTACATTTGCATGTTGTCATTTTGCATATTCAGAGTGACAATCTGTATAGGTCAAAATGATAGATTTGTAATTTCTACTGTAACTAGAACAGCTTTAGAAAACTTGTCGCTACATTACTACTAATCAAAAGAGGTGACCAGATACAATGCAACCTCCATCACTACTAGCAAACATTAGCGTGAGCTTGGTTTTATCTGCAACTGTGTTTCCAGGAGCAGTGTCGTGGAATCCACCATGCTTGAGGAAGAACAGCTAGAAGTGGAGCACAAATAGGGTGGTGGCAGACAGGAGGAGTGAGCTGGAGGATCTCGGAGAGGACAGAGACGACTCTGAGGTGTGTGAAGGAGGGATGAAGGGTTGCTGTAACTGGAAGTTAAGTGACCCTCAAAATATAGTACCGGTTGGATGGAGTGATTGTGGATAGCCATAGTAGAAGGAGGAGGATAAGAAGATGGCTTTTGAGCCAGATGGGGATGATGGGTAGGAATATTAGTTATCCTGCAAGAAGACAAAAATATTAGCACCAATTGCACCCAGAAACTCTAAGTATGGAAAACCAGTAAAAGTTGCCAAGCATTAAGATTTTCATATATTTGCATTAAAAAAAGTTTTCTTTCATAATATTTAATTCACTAACTGGAATGTAAAATGTGTCATTTGTAATTGAAATAATAACAGCATTGAAAACCAGTGCACTAATGTATTCGAAATGTATTAAGTTATTAAATGTATGTTTTGACGGGCAGGAATGATGGAAGATGTAAATTGTTTAAAGAGACCAAATTTTGTTCATACTCAACTGCAAATCTTTTTTGGAACTGCAATTTTACTTTATTTTATTTTTGTTGTTGTTTTTTTTAACCTTGTTTATTTCATGGTATGCCAGCTGACAAAATTAATTGTGTCTAGACACTTACCGTTGATGGTACTGCATGTTCTCAGTCTGACCATCGAAATATTCCCATGATTGTGCTGGAGCTTTAGTGGGCTCTGGATTGGGCATTGTGGGCCAAGGGTGCTGCACAGGAACTTTGTTCCAACCAAACTGGCCTGTTGTGTGAACATTCTTGCTCAAATGCTCTTGATAAGCCCACTGACCTGTAAAAGTGTTGATATAGAACACTGAATTTTTTACAAGACATTTATTCTGATACCTTATAGAATGTAAAGAATGTAGCCTAATAGAAAATAATAGATGGGTTTAGTGTTTGTTGTACTTATATTTTGCTTGCATGCCATTTAGGGGTAAGCTACACACTCCTCTTGACGTTTATAGATATCTACGTTTGTAGATATTTGTTTCATTAATTTTAAGAACAAAAAAGCGATGCTGATGATGGATTGATGGATGCTGGAGTGATGACAGCTTGTAACTTGTTTTTGGTGTTATATGACAAACTGCTAAAAAGTATATATGAGTCATATGAGGCATAATGTTTCATTCTTTACTTAATAGAAACATGGAACTGAGTAAAAATTGCTATGGTAATAGGGGGATGAACCTTGACATGTGGTCTTATGAAAATAAGATCACACCACCCTGTTATAGATTATTATACATTTAGAGATGTACTATTACTTACATATCGTAAAGAATTGGATTTTTATGAGCTCATGAATCAAAGAAAATGTAAAAAGCTTGAAGTTTGAAATATTTAACTTTAACGATAACGACTTCATAAATATTAGTTTCACTTTTTTAATTATATTACAAAAAAAATAATTTTTCCACGATATTGCTAATTTTTTAGATGCAATGTACATTTTAGACGAGAGTTCTTCCAATGCTGTGGATGCAATGGTTTTAATACCATAATAAATTTACAATGTGTCTGTATAGTCTTACATTCAAAACTTACAGTATTGCTAATTTTTTTAAAAATATATTTTTTTGCTTTCTTTTTATCTCTAAAATATTTTCTGAATAAAACACTTTGTCATAGGTACTGTAGGTAAAGATTTTAAATGTTATTCATAACATTAAGTGACGTTAAATAGTCTATTAGACTATTATGTGATAAAAAAATATTTTTGAAACAATAATGTTAATGATAATGTTACTATTTCAGTTTGCTTTGTCATGAGTATATTTCCAACTTCTTATCTCTGCACTCTCTCACCCACACTGATCTTACCTTGAGGCAGTGAGGTGTCAGAGGCTCTTCTGCGCTCCTGAAAATTGGGAACTTGCAAACTCCTTTGGTACCTCAGAACAGATGAATGAGCGAGAGGGCTTCTGTTTGATTTCGGTGAAAATGGAAACTGTCCAAGTGTTTGGTTCATAGAGAGCAGTGGGTCTAAAAGAGCACCTGGGGAGTTAAAAGAGGTGCTGGGGACAGCGAAGGCAGGGGTGGGAGAGGTGTCTGAACAGGGACCGTCCATTAGATCCACCACAATATCTGCAGATATTGACAGACAAAATATTTTTTATATATAAGTTATAGTCAAGTGAAGATGGTGCATATTGAGAAAATTGTTTAAAAATATACTGTGCCAAGGAATTTAGTGGCCAAAGACACTTATTACACAAGAGCCCAATCAAATGTTCTGCAAATTTATTGGGCTATATATAAAGAGGAAAATATTATCGTGCATTTATCCTCCAAAATGTTCATGCATGCAAAGGATTTTGTAGTCTAAGTGATTGTATAAACCTACACTCATTTATGTTTAAGAATTAATTCAATATTTCTTCTAATTTTGAAATGTTCTTGTAACACTATCACGTAATTCCACTGTACGTACTTGGTGGGTGACAACAGCCTTTTACTGATGGTCGCACAGAATCAGAGGGTCTCTGTATCATGCTCCTGTTTTCAGATGTATAGTCAAGAGGGATCTGCTTCTCATCTTCATAGACATTTTCACCTCGGACCTTTCGGTTTAATCCAGCATCCAGAAAGTTGCTGGGAGAAGGAGAGTTTCTGTATTGTAACGTGGGTGGAATTGGATCAGATGAATTTCCCAGCACTGGTAAACTGTAATAAGACTTTTTAGACCAATCTGAAACGGCTTTTTTGATTGGCTTTTGTCCATTCATTAGTCTCTCCAGCAAAAGCCAGTAAATGGCAGAGTAGTGATTGTAGCTGTCGTTCTGTAAAGACTAGAGAGGTTAATACAGATGTTAGGTGTTTAAATGGACAAAACATATCAACATGACATATACTGTACAGTACAGTTATGTATCTGCCTATCTAAATACGTTAAGCCTTTTTAAGATGACCAAATTGTAACTATTGCTACGATTCCGACATGTTAGCCGGTAGCACATGTTATACCCAAGCTCAGCTTACATCAATGGTCCTCTGCTTGTCGATGCCCAGCGTTTGCATGAGACTGAGCACTTGCTCGTTGTATCGCTTCGCCTGGCAGTGCCTCTCATGCTCAGGAGAGTTAAACAAAACCTGGCACACTGTTATCGGGACAGCTTTCATCCAGTAGTGCTCCTTGATTTGCGCCAGACTGATACGTTTGGCCGGGTCCACCATCAGCATCCTCCGTATCAGGTTCTCACACTCTGGATAAAAGCAGAGCAGGAGGATGTCTGACTACCTCGACGTGACCCACATATCAATTGGTCATGGTTTGAGAGTGTGTAAGATTGGTACCCTGTGACATGAAGTAAGGAATCCTAAAGCGTCCATCTATGACGAGCTGTTTTAGGGCTGAAAGTGAGACAGCATCAAAGGGTAGAGATCCACACACCAGGACATAAAGAACCACACCGAGACTCTGGGAAAACAAAGAAGACAAGAAGTCTGGTGATAATTGTTGCAAGATGACCTGGTTTGAGTATTTAAGTGGCTGATGATGATCGCCTGGAATTTTCACAACGATCGCATTAAAAGAAAAATCCCATGGAATTCATCATGGCCCAGAACTAAAAAGCTGTGTAGTTATAAAAGCAAGGTCTGAACGTCATTTAGGAAAATTACCCAGATGTCTTGCTGAGGGCCCTCATATTCCTTTCCCTTGAAGATCTCTGGTGCGGCGTAAGGCGGACTTCCACACCATGTACTCAGATGCTTTCCAGGTACATAGAAATTTCCAAAACCAAAGTCTAAGGGACACAGTGAGGAAAAATTGACATCTCAATATACCTAAATACTGTACACACATTTAAACACTCCAACACATTTAAATTCATCATTAGCAAGACACTTATGGAGAGTTCAAATGACATAATAATTAAAAGATAGATACCAGATATTGGACTTGTAGATTAAAAAACACATAGAACATACTTTTCAGATATTTACTTTACTTACTACAGTATAAGCCCTGTGTCTTTTCATAATGAATAAATTATGAATAATTAATTCATTTGATTGTACTGGTCCCAAGCCTGGATTAAACGGATAAAACCTGTGCCAAGGTTGTGTGCGGATCAGATGGTCGCTGGGAGCTACCTCAAGACCAACAACAACTTCAATTTCATCAATAAATCAACTTGTCTCTTTTACCTGCCAGTTTGATGTTCATGTTGTTATCCAGGAGTAAATTTTCAGCTTTAAGGTCTCTATGTACAATGTGGCATCTGTGGCAATACTCTACAGCGGAAAGGATTTGCCAGAATGTCTTGCGAGCTTGTTCCTCGCTCAGAGGACCGTTGCAAGCAATAAAATCTTTACAAAGACAAAAAAAGATATGCTTGATGGGTTTGAAAGAAAAAAAAATTAATCTCATATACAAACTGACAGATATGGTAAAAGAGATCATGATCCTGTGTAAAAGACTTGGACCACCCCTCATTTCTTTTTCATTAAATGAAATGACATTAAATTAAATCATGTACATTAAATTAAGAAAATTGGAACATTTTTTTACTTTGACAGGCTACAAAGTGCCTAAAGATACGATTTAAAAACCGGTTGTTTATTTAACAACTTCAGCAGCGACCTCATTTCCCTTCTCGTCTGTTCCAACCACTCAGCATTCAGCATCACCAGTATACTAATCACTGGCCTGATCATCTGTCATCATCTGCACCTGTCTCTCACTTAAGTAAGATGTTTTTATGAATGAATGATACACCAGTCACTATCTGGTTTAACAAAGAGAAAGGACATTTCTCCGAAACTAGTCAGGTGCAGGGACTGGACAAGAATGTAGTTTCACTTTAAAAGCAAAATATGAGGTGTGGCTCAGGCCTGTTGCATAGTACTGTATATCAAACTTACCAAACATCTCCCCATTGTTGGCATACTCGGTCACAATGTACAACATATTCTTGGTTTCCATAACCTGCAAATTAGAGAAAGTAATACCTTACATATTGTAGTGATAAAGGTTTGATGTCCTTACAGTAAATACCAATTTGTTAGAAGACTGATTGTACAGTATGTCCTGTTTGTTTTTCCATTATATCATATAATATCATGAAGCTTAAGCATAGGAGCATGAACAACCTGGGTCTAAAAGTGGTTTTATTTGTGTATAGAGACTGATAGAGAAGTCTGCTAAATCAAGCAACAGGTATGGGAAAAGTAGCACATGATTTTCATCGCTTGATGAATACAAGCCTCTGCATAACTGGCCCTGCTCTCTTTATTTATAGACTGATTACAGTAGACTGATTTTACAGACTTGTAAA
>QMIH01000170.1:548977-566787 GCA_003987875.1 Clarias batrachus
TATATATATATATATTTTTTACAAGTCTGTAAAATCAGTCCACTGTAATCAGTCTATAAATATTATATATTTATATTGCCTTGCCTTTATATGAAATCCATCTAGGAACTCTGGAGGTGCAAGTCTAACCAGTAACCCACCATGCCACCTGTCTACCCATTAAAAAAAACGTTCATGAGAAACCATCTGGTAAGTGGTTGCATTTTATATGACTCAGTTAGCATATGAAAAATGTAATTGTTGTGACTTCTGTTGCTCTTACTGTATATCTGGGACACACACATGTAGGCTGTCACTCCTTTATCTTTAACGTTATGCATGCCCTGAATTCTGCCTCACCAATTCATGTCTAATGACTGCGTCATTATCAAGCATTGTTCTGTAATTTGTGCTGATGAGAGTAAATGTGAACTCACAGACCTGGTAGAGTCGGATGATATGTGGATGGTTCAAAAGCTTCATGATTTTAACCTCCCTGTTAAGTTTCTCCAAGCCTGACGCATCCAGACGGGTTTTGTCAATGATTTTAATGGCAACCTGTGAGGAGATTAGATCAAACTGAGCAAATATTGACTAAAAGCCTATCACTTATAAATCATGCATAAGCAGCTACGATTTAATACCATATTGACGATCAACAGGTTCTGATTATGACAATAATTTAAGGAACCTGTGTTTTAGTGACTTTGTGTCTCGCCAGCTTCACCACAGCAAAGTTGCCTTTCCCCAGCGTACGTATGATCTCATAGAAGCCGACCTGCAGAGGTTTCCCAAGCCGATTCATTGTGTCTGGCCCATCGTCTGACAGCACCACCATGCTTAATGTCCTTAACTGCTGCGTGATTAATCAGGACGGAATTGGAACAACATCAGGTAATTGTTTAAACAGCAAACTAGACTTTTAGAAAAACTGTACCAAACTGTAATTTTGCTTGTTGCTGAACTGGTACCGAAGTACAAAATACATATTTATGTTGTCATCACATCTTGGTCGATGCTTTCTAAATGAAAAATTATATTGTGCGCTCAATTCAAAATAATGAAAAAATGAACCAAAAGTGTACAATTTGTGCTTCTATTCTGTAGACTGTTTATCATGTAATGTGATGCTGCAAAATCAATAGCATACAAGCTATGTAAAATAAAATAAAAATGTATGTATGATTGCCTATCTCTATGTCTAGCTAATCATCGCTGTAAAGTGAACTACTTCAAAGGTAGAGAAAGTACAACAAGATTGGTGTTACAGCACCATCCATAGACCACTAATGTTCATCATGTTTTTTAGTTATACCAGCATACTCCTGCACACACTTCCTGCGAAGAGAGGTATGAATAAGTCAAAGTTATTTACTGCAGATTTTGTGCTGAATTTACATCATGGATATTTCCGGAGTTTGATCTCCTGAGATTTTATGAGATAGTTGTCTGTATTAAGTTAGCTCATCACCAGGATAAAAAAACAAACAAACAACAACAAAAAAACAACAGAACAATACAAACATAATAATCATACTGTAAGTATGTGATATTTTTGTATATATTACAGTAAGAGGGAAATGAGCAATGATTCTACACTGTATAGCTTCTACATCATTTCTACTGTACCTTGCAGAGTTAGTAAGTAGAAGTTCATACACTTCACACACGTCTTCTTATCATTAGTTAAACAAGATATCAATACTAAGAATATTAATACCCCATTAATATTGGAATAATACTACATATAAAAAAACAGAATAAAAAGCAATGGCTAGTCTTATATTTAGGCTACAACTTAGATTTGTTGATATTGATGAAGATATTTATATTGGCCATAATTTTTGGCACAGAGTGTATTTATTGGTGCAGAAAAACATGTGTTAAAATATGCATGAAAAGATGCATTGAGCATTAATGCATGAGAAAACTATGATATACAGAGTGCATTAATAATAATAATAATAATAATAATAATAATAATAATAATATAGGGATAGTCACATGAGAAGTTTAATTCCCATGAATTAGCTTAGGTTTCGCAGTCAATTTGGTTAGTTTAAGTAAGAAAAAACAAGTTATATTAAATCTTTATTATTATTATTATTTTTAAATAGAATATGGTAAGAACTCACCGTGTGGACTGTACACTCAAAGGTTTTCCATCTATACCTTGCAGTTCCGTTCACCTGCACTCATTCCTGCACTTTGTCCATTCACTCTTTTAGATTTTTATTTTTTTAAGTTTCAATATTTGATTCCTTTAAAAAAGAAAAGAAAAGCAAAAACACTCCTCCTGGTTATGCACTCTGGATAGCGCTGCACATAATCCTATCTGTAGACTCGAGTCACTCCTAAGTCACCATAACAGGTCTCCGCTCTATGTACCACTTTATTAACGTCACTCTGGCGTCAAAGCGCTGAGCAGGGCGCGCGCAGGAGCCCATGTTGCCAAGCAACGCTAGCCACGCCCCAAACCGGTCTGAACGCACTAAACACTATAACACAGGAATTTTGCTAATAGTGTAACACAAATATGTAAGCAACATTACCTGGAATACACATGAATCACAATAAACCTTTATCCTGGCAATATGGATCTTATCTTGGTACTTGACGCAATTTAAATGTTAATTTTTAGCCAATCTGGTGATGGAGAACTTACTAAACATAAACTGTTGCTAGTCTACCAAGGAGGCATAATCTGAGTCTGAAACCCTAATCACAGTAAACTGCAAACACAATCACTCACTCATATTGCTTAATCCTGTATATGGGGTGGCAGGGGGTTCTGGAGCCTATCCCAGGAGACACACACACACTTACACACTGTACTTAAATTCCAAACCTGACAGTGGTATTGATTAAACTTTCGCCTCATGCACTTGCTCACGATTCAGGCTGTAATTCCTGCTACATTTTTGTCACGAGCTTTGCTATTGCAGTCTGCATCAACAGTTCTCAAGTAAGCTCAAATAGGATTTCAGGACGTCTCCAGGATATGAGCCATAGTAGGGACATCTTCATGACCCATTAAACCCCCTAAAATTAAAATGCTTAGGATTATTTTCCTATTTTACTTAGAGCTGCTGTATTTTAGGAGTCTTGAGTTACCTGAGGGACTAGTCTGTGTGTGCGAGACCAATAAGTTGTTATAAACTATGCCATTCTAAAACGCTAAAGTATCACTGTCAAATGTTTCAGTTTTTTTTTATATATATATATATATATATATATATATATGGTCCTAATATAACTTGCCAGGATTATAGTGAATCTTGGTCACTTGACTTGCGCAAACTCTTGCAGCTCCCTCATTTCATTAAGAGATTTTTTTTTATGTTTGCAACCCAATAACTAGAAGTAACATACTGTAACATGGCCAAAGACAACAACAGGTTTTTCTAAGCAGACAGTGTATTTCCAGACAAATTTGAAAATAAAAATACCATTAAACCGAACAGTGCAAAAAAAAAAACCTTTAATTTGTTTCAAAACATTTAAAAACACTTCTATTACACAGAACAGCAAAATAGGAACATTTAACCAACTTTAGGTTAATCAAAACAGCTAGTACTACAGTCCTACATATATTAGAAAACAAATAAAGATGTAAAAAACGTTATTCTTAACCAGTACAACTTGTAACAGAGAAAGACTTTAGCCATTACTACCATTATCATTATGCTACTCAGGAGATCAGACCAACAAAGAGCCATATCTCAGCGTGCCCTGTGACCTCTGACTCGTTTCAAATGATTACACTAGCTAGAGATACCGGATTATAAAAGCTGAATTTGTCTCACACATAAAACAGGTGGTCAGTGTATATGGACTGGGATTAGAACAAGGTTTGTACGTGTCCACCACATCACTATTCTTTCTCTATGACTGTGTGATTAGTTTTTGTGATGCACTTGATGTCCTCCAACATCTCCTGAGCTGTCTGTCTGAGGGCTGAGTGGCGGCTTGAGGCCAACTGGTGGATTCTTTCGAGTGGAAGGGAATGCTGTAGGTTTGGGCTGAGTTGGACCGATAAGTCACCCTCCACTAGTAGAGACTGGAGCAGCCGTAGGGCCTGCAGACACACCTCTAAGTCCTGGTCTGACAATGATGAAATTAAAAACAACATGTCAATGACATAAAGCACCTCCTTAAAGTCAAGGGATGAGTAAGAACAATCAGAACTAGGCGAGGATAATAATTGGAAGCAATGAAGAAGGTGTAATATTGAACAGGGTGTGGTTTGTACACAACAGTGATTTTTACTCAGAGCTCGAAATGTGCCAGACGTGACACTGATACAACACCTACAAACATCTATAATGACTATAAATGGTGAGTAACTTCATACGATGAGAGAGAGAGAGAGAGAGAGAGAGAGAGAGAGAGAGAGAAGCAGGGAAGGTGTGAGACAGAAAGTGTGGAAGCTGATCTTAATCCTCCCCACCACATTTCACTTGGCATGACGTCAAAGCCGGGATCAGATAAAGCCTTGAAGCCTCAGGAGGGCTTTCTCAGCTGCACTCACTCATGTCACACTCACAGTCACAGATGCAAATACACAGACATGCACGCACCTTCAAGCAGGGTGCATATAAGAGGCAGGAGTGCAGGACTCTCGCTGATGTACGTCAGTCCATTTACGCTGAGGCTGACGTTGTACAAAGCCATCAGCATCAGCCTGCACAGACGTACGAAGAGATGTACGTGCACACACACAAACACACGCACACACTGTGAGGTCATTTAAAATATTGGTTACTGTATAGTAAAAATAAAATTAACCTAATATGGCGCACTGAAATTGTTTGAATATTCACTCACTATCCATTTTATTAGAAACACCTATACATCTATATTTTCATGCAATCTACAGTCATGCAAAAATGTGGTAGTAATGCAATGCCTTATATCGTACAGATACAGGTCAGGATTTTCGGTTCTTTCTCAGATTAATCACAATAGGAAAATATGTTTAATCCCCGTGACTTGACTAGTGCCTGAAATGATGTATTGTTCATTTTTTAGACAGCTAGGGTTAGAGTTACAGGGATTTCCACATGCAGCAGCCTCTTGAGATTAAATCCAGTATGGTATGAATGGTATGTTATGAGCAGAAAAGCATCTCAGAATGTACAACACGTTGAAACTTGAGGCACCTGGGTTACATATCATGAGCATATCAGGACACGGGCTTAGGGTTATGGATTGGAAAAAAATGAGGGAATGTTTTTTATGAATGAATGATATTCATAAAATGAATACAGGTTTCTCTTATAATGGGGTCAGAGTGTCCAGGAATTAACTCACACTTTGAGCTTCGGAAAGACTCCAGACTTCATTAACCCAAGCAGCTGCATCAGAGTGTCCAACAAGACGTGCGCGGAGCTGGAAATGAAGTCCCTCCCACAAGTCACAGCCGCCAAATCTGTGAATAAATCGATATTTCAAATGAATCTAAATAATATACCACAAATAAAGGGGAAAAAAACAATAAATATTACAACTTACTGGTAATGACACCAGCCAATGCGAGGACAAACTGGTGCTCATGGGAATTGTAGTTCTGCTGCTGGGGTTTTTCCTCCTCGTCTAGAGATTTCACAAAACTCTCCAGGGTTTGACCTGCTACACTTAGAAACGGTTGCAGCTTCCCCTTCAGAGAGATGCACACACAATATAAATAAAAAGACAATAATGACTGTCTACTTTATTAATAAATTTTTTTTTTTTTACAATTGTATTCATGTGCCGACCTGAGTGAGCACCAACAGAAATGTCAATTTCATTCATAAAAACAAGCATTATTGCTCAATAAAGGATATTAGGAACACTGTGAACTAATTTGGATACACCCTGGATAAGACATATTCTCACACTGTTCCGCTGCGACGCCTAATTTAGAGTGGATAAATTGGAGTGGTAGGGTAATTTTTTCTTTTGGAAAGAAACCAAAGAAACTCAAGGAAACGCCTGCAGACTGTAAGAAAACACAGTAGCTCAAGCCTGTGAGTGAATTTAAAAAATCCTGAAGCTGTGAGTCAGCAACGCTACCTGCTGCACCACCATGTCCCAAATTCCTCATTGTTATTTGTGAGCATTCAGTATTGATGAACCCAAAAAACCTATGACAAATTATTACCACCTTCTGAAAATTGTTTCATCCGGATGCTACTTTATAAAAAATAAGTATTTAAACACTAATCTTGAAAAACGCTTTATTGTAAAGTGTAAGTGTAATATGATGATAATTTCCCCAACCACAGTCCAAATATTTAGAGCAATTCAGTCTTAGTCAAGTCAGACGGTTTTACTGACCGACGCCTTTATTATAAGGTGACTCACATCAGCCAGTATGTCTCGTACAGCCTCTTCTCTCCGGGAAGCGCTCCAGAGTACAGTGCAGGTAGCGGCGCCCAGGTCTGTACAGAACTCCGCCTGCTGCTGCAACTGCTCGCGGCTCTCCCATAGCCGCTCCCTTAGCGCTAGTTTCTCCTGGGGGCACACCTTACAGGTTATGTCTACAATTTCCAAATGCAGCAAGGTGCATCAAAAACTGGGCAGTAAAAAGATAAAAAAAATAAAATAGCCAGGCCATATTCCAAGTCGTAGTTTATGAGGTTATCTTTGTACATGTATGTTGTATTGTATTTCACTCACCTCTCTTTCTCTCTGGGACTCGGACTGTGCTGCATCGAGGCGGGAGCAGAGGTGCAAACACTCCTGCTTGAGCTGCTGCTGCTGCTCCTGACTCTGTTCTCTAACTGTAAAAAAACGCCACACAGGGATGGGTTTAAATTAAAATTAAATTTGATTTAAAAAAAAAAACCTGCTACATAATTAAGCGTTTTCCAGATGGAAGGCAAAGCACATGATTGCACACAATTATCTTCTGGTGGCAGTACTCTTACTCCAACTACTACACATCACTGTGAACACTACGCCACGGAGAAATATAGTGAAGTAGAAAGTACAGATATTTGTTATAGGATGTAGTGTAGTAAAAGTAATACATAACCACTACTTAGGTAAAGTACAGATACATGAAATATATACTTAAATACGGTCATGAAGTATATATACTTAGTTACTTTCCACCTCTGCTTGTAGGCTTGCAATATGATAACCAGTTAATATATTTTTTTGTCTAAAACAATTCAGAGCAACACAGATATTCCGTATATCCTATTTCCCTAAATACAACCATTCCCAACATTCATTCATCTTACGTGTATCCAAAGAGCGGGCTTTGTGCAGAGCGTCCAGAAAATCACCGGTAATGACCTTAGGCAGAAATTCCCGTAGCTGCATGACCTGCGTGCACAGCCTCTCCAGGTCTCTCTTTTGGACCCAGACAAAACAATCCCCTCCTGGATCCTATAAGGGTTAGTCAAAAATACCATAAGAGGAATAAATTTTTTTTATTTATTTATTTTTTTAGAAAAAGTGAAGTGTGTGTGTGTGTGTGTATGGAGCGCCGCAATGAACTGGAACCATGTCCAAGATGTATTCCTTCCACTTTTACACTAACCAGACTACAGTTACTGAAGATGAATGTATGTTTCCCTGTTTGTTGCTTTGTTCCTTCTTTTCGCTTTACACTGTAATTCCACTACACAGATGTAGTGTACCTGCATATCTGCCTTTGACTTATTTGTTTAAATTTATTCAAAATATGAATAATGCCTTAATTGGGTGACATGGTGGCTTATTTGTTAGCACTGTCGCCACACGCTTCCAGGGTCCGGGTTCGATTCCCGCCTCGGTCTGTTTGCATGGAGTTTGCATGTTCTCCCCATGCTTGATGGGTTTCCTCCAGGTACTCCAGTTTCCTCCAACAGTTCAATGACATGCAGATTAGGCTGAATGGTATTTCCAAATTGCCCATAGTGTGTCAATGAGCGTGGAAGTGTGTGCGCGTGTGTGTGCGCGCTCTGTGTGTGTCCCCCGGTTCATGCCCTAAGTCTCCCGGGATAGGTTCCAACCCCCCGTGACCCTGTATGCAGGATAAAGCGGCATAGACAATGAGTGAGTGAGTGAGTGAGTAAGTAAGTAACATAAACCCACATAAACAGAATAAAATACACAATTTAAAAAAATCAACCTTTAGATTTGTAAATTACAGCTTAAAATTAAAGTGAAACTATGGCGCCATCTTGTGGATACTGCGTGTATGAACTGGAAAAAAAAAGAAGCCAAACGTGATCGACACACGTTAATTGTAGATGAAATTTCATATTTAGCACTGAATTTGTCTCAAATGCGACAATTTCCACTGGCAAATAAATACACTTTTTAAATTCTGTATCAGAACTTCCTACTTGTAATGAAATCGTACTTAGCTTCTGTAGCTAAGTTCGGTCTGAGGTGACAAATCTCTTTTCAAATCTCAGTTCAAAGTTTATGTTTATTTATTTTGTCGTAACCTAACTGGAAATCGTTTGTATTTTTAATTATTTAGTAAATCTCGTAAATAAATCTTAATTCACTTAATCTTTAGTAAATTAACTTGATGCTAGCTAGCTATTTTTAACCGAATAATTTGATATGTGGTAATTTGTGGTGTCTGATAACTAAACACACATAAACCGTTATGTGTAATGTTACCTCTCTTGAGTTTAACGGTGGTACTTTAGTGAAGCCTGACGCTTGCATCTTAAGAAACGGCTTATTGTCGAACTAATCGATTTATTAGCTAAACGTTTGAGGTAATTTTCTCTCTTTGAGGCAGACAGGTTGTCCAACTGGCTCCCTCTGGTGGTTCATCTGTGTACTGTACGATTAGCTTCTTCTTTCGGCTGATTGGATGCTAGTAACGAATTTTCTTTTTCAACCTCCTGACACGGTAATCTAAAACTGATGTAAATTGACCCTGGTTAGCATTTTATAAGGGTAAAATAGCACAGTGGGATTTGAATTGGTTATAAATAAATAAAGACAAGAAAAGCTTATAAACAAATAAAAGAAAGGTTTTATGTTGTTATGTTGAGCAAATGGGATGTTATAAAATGATTATAAACTGTAAGATTTGACATCGGTCTGCGCATGCGTCAAACTGTGGGCACGTCTTAAATCGACGGACAGAATTGAATGAAACCTTTGAAGTACTTGAATATCTGCCTGAAGTTTAAACTGCACCATACATGACATAAAAATGTTGAGTAAAATGTTATGAACAGTTATATACCTGATTCAATAATCTTCTTTAAAATAAGCTATTAATAAGCTACTTGCTCAGTGTGAAGAAACACCTGCAGATATTAATTAGAAAAGATAAACTGAATATTTTCATCGCTGAAATAACAGAGTTGTTTTAGGACAAAACTTGATCTTTATCAGATCTACTTTTTCGATTTGTCATCTGTGGTTCACTCTGTGATTACCGAACAGGGATTGTATTTGGCTGATGACGAAAGATGTACAACTTAGCGTAAGATATACTCACCTTATTTTTATTTCTTTGTATTGATAAGTTAAGCAGAGGGTTCTGCTATACAGAAAGACAGGCAGTCATGTACATGGGCTTCAACATGAAATAATATCACTGATTATATTAAAACTGATTAGCTTAACTTTTAGCTATTTCTAAGTCTTTGCCCATCAACGACGGGTATTCACACTAATAGATACATATATCTGACTGGCACTGTGGCTTAGTGGTTAGCACTGTCAATTCACACCTCCAGTGTTGGAGGCCTTGAGTCTCACCGCCAGTCTGTGTAGAGCTTGCATGATCTCACCATGCTTGGTAATAGTTCTCTTGGTGCTTTTAGTTTGCCCACACAGTTCAAAGAGATTGGCATTTCCAAACTGCCCAGAATGTGATTACTTGCATTTGTGATCAGGTGGTTGGAGTTCTAGGTTGCTGAAGGGAGGGTCTGGGCTTGAGCTTCACCATCCTGGGTTGAAACTATTGGGCCCTTTGAGCAAGCTGCAGTGCAAACTGTCAAAACTATTCAAAAAGGGTGATCCATGAAAACATTGTGAAGCGGATGATGAAAGGGCAGACCTTGATGCCTGTACAAAGCGTCCATTCATGCCCTGGCCTACCTTCAGTTGATGAGAACAAAACATTCCAGTGATTAGAATTTTATTCATGTTTACTGTGGTATCATGGTTTCATTCCTTTCATTGACGTCAACATCATACATACTGAGACACAGCACATACATAACCACTTTGGTTAACTTGAAGTTGTTAAGTGTTATATAAATGATTGATTGATTGATACATTTACTTTACGCTGAAATACTTTCAGGCTTCTCAATGATGTGATTTATATGAGAGTTAGTCTTAAGGTATTTGGGTATATTTTTTCTCTATACCTAATCTCTATATCACAAATTGCAGGGGCTTTTTTAATCACAGATCGCAGGGAAATTTATCATCTGTTTTCACCATGTAATAAAATCAATAATTAAACATGAATTAAACATTTATGTCAATGAACACATTTAAAACGGATTCCAGTAAAAATGCTGCACATGAGTCACTTTAATTTCCTGCTTCTACAAATCCCCGTATGTGCTAGCAATGATAGTAATCCCTTTCATATACTAAACATTCTCAGTAATGTTGCTAAGAGAAAACAGATAAGGCTTATGGTGGATTTTATCACATCCGTTTTCAAACATGCACAAGAACCACGGTGGTGTATGTGTGGCCATCTTGTGGACACTGCATGTACCAACTGCAAAAAAGCACAGTCATTCTTAATTACTCAGTAATTTAATATAATTAATGTTGTATTAGCTATTTTTTTTATTTGTGTCTATTCTAGACCAAACTTAAATTAAACAAATATAACTTTTCAACAGTTATATACATTTTAAACTTACTTTTTTCTGTCTTCAGACAGTCACCTATTTGGTTCCCTGAAAGCATCCCCAGGAGGACAAAATTGTGGTGAAAACAGTGGAGCATTTTTTTAAAGCAAGGAGATTATGTCGGAAAATTATGTATTTGTCTTTTTAAAAATGTAATTAAAATAAATTATACAGCGAGAGCGCTTGTATAGACACACACACACTGCTCAATTTTAATTTTCATTTCCAGCTTACATTTTCAGATCGTATACTTATACTGTATACCCTTCTCCACTTCGTAGTATTATCTATTCTGTAGTTACTGCATAGACAGTACTTGCTGCCTTGCCATGTGCGTTTAATATATATATTTGCTTTTCTGGTAGATAGTAAACTGCATTTAATACTTTCTGAATCTATCTGTAAATCCAAATCCGAATATCCATATCGATTTTTCGCCCCTCCCAGGACACACAGAGTACGAACTCCACTCCAGGATTTCAGTGTAACTCGCTGAAGTTTCAGAGTGCGCGCGATTGTCTTTTGTTGTCTGAGCACGCGCCTATCCGCGCTGTACGGCGGTGCACGGGGGGAAAAAAACACGAAGCTATCGTTTTATTTCCCCTTCACTACACCACCATTATTAGCAGTGGAAGCATGTCGGCGGGCATCGAGTTGGGCTTTTCTAACGACGAGGTGCTGAGCACGCGCTTCCCGCTGCATCGCGCCTGCAGGGACGGAGACGTGCGCGCGCTCTCCTCGTTGCTGCAGCAGCGCCCCGGTGACAGAGCACAGCTCCAGGCTGAGGACTCGTTCTACGGCTGGACTCCCATTCACTGGGCGGCACACTTCGGAAAGGTAGTTACCCTGGGTGTGCACCTGTTCTGCTGGACTAGGCGACGAATGATTGAATGATGGCCGGGGGAAATGATGGAAGAGCGGATAGATTAGATTAGTAGTGGCCGCTCGCGTTGGTTTATAACATTAGATTTGAGTGTCTGAAGAAGGGAAACGGTTAGGTGTATCCTAGTCGTATTTTCCGTTGTATATTCGCCACTGCTTTGTATAAATTGTGAAAACAAATATACATATCAACTCGTATTAAAGACAGCTGCGAAACAAAACTACCGTCGCCAGTTAGCAGTTAGGGGTGTGTGTGAGTGCGGCCGAGCAAGCGGCGAAACGAACGTTATTGATTGGTTGGGCGAGAGCCAATAAAACGCGACCCGCCAAAACCTCTGCGCAAAAGTAAAGCGTTAAGTGACGCTTAGATAAAACACTGCTTCTGTGAACCTACAGAGGTTGATGGGGATTCTTTTAATGATTGATGAAAAAAACGAATACGCTTACCAGTGTGCAAAGCTATTAGATACGAAACTATATGTATTAGTGTACATTAAAAAAACCATAGACAGGTTTATAACGCGGCGCTCCCCGTGATTATATGCGCCTATTTTTAGCCTCATCCCTGACGGGAGTTTCCACAGAAACTCCCCGAACAGAGGCCAGAAAAAATAAGAGTGAAAAATGTAACTCTATTTAAGCCCCAGTCTGAGGTAAAAAAAAAAAAGTATACGTCTCATCACAGACGGTGTACACTACTAGTAGTGAATACCCAGGCTGTGGTTTCCAAAACTTGCTTATTTTCCTACCAGTTCATAAACCGACTTGTTCTGGTTCTTCATCTCAGTCAGAAGGGAAGCCAGATTCTTACATCAATATGGCTGCCGTGGTGTTTTGGAGAATCGTAACATGGCAGAACAGAAGAGTTTGTGTGTGTGTGTGTGTGTGTGTGTGTGTGTGTGTGTGTGTGTGTGTTTTTCTTCCTAAAAAGAAAGTTTCTCAGATGTTGGAAAGTTTGTGTGTGTGTGAGAGCCAAGCCTGAAAGTCAGAATATGAGCAGTGAGTCACTGTGACTCAGAATGCTAAAATGAGCTAAAATGGCTAAGCAGCTGTTGAGGACAAGAAGGGCCAAGAAATAAACCTAACTCTTAAGACTGGTCCCCCCCCCTTGTCTAATAGTACTGTAGATTCAGTAAACAGCAGCAAGTCTGTTTTCTGGCTATTTGCATCAGGTTTAGAAGCATGTCATTTTCCCTAGAAAGTGTTGCTCCTCTAGACAGCGATGTAGTACTGTACACTGTAAACCTGACCAAGACACTCTTTCTGTCCCTAACCCCTGTTGGAGAGGATGTGGGGATAAATTTGCAGTATCCTGACTTCTTCAGGCACCACTACACCACTGTGTCTAGGATACATAATTTGTTTCTTTTTTTATTCAAAGAAAAAGAAAGCTTTTTTAAATGACCCATTTCATCATGTGATGAATAATGTGAATGTCTTTCATGCAAGCAGGACAGTTAGTTATGACATGATTTTGCGGCAATTTACTTTGCTCAGTTCAGTCAGTGTGTTCATATACCTGCTTCCTATCTGTACAAGATAATTCATCTGACTGCTAAGAGTTAGTTTGTGTAGTTCGACAAACTATTAGTTGTAGTGCAGGCTATAATTACAGTATTGAGGTATGTGTCATCAATGTGAAGCACATTTAGTTTGAAGATGTACATCAGATAAACATTTTTGTTTAGTAAAAATCATTAGCAAATATAGTTTTCTTTCGGGTTGTTGAACAAGATTGTGAAAAACCTCTTGATTTCTAACCTGTTGAGTTTTCTCAACTAAGTTGGGTAAGTATAAATATTCAAACAATCTTTTGTTTTAGTTTATTTTTTAAATCTCAGGCTAGTGCTCTGTCCAGCCTGTACTGTGTCTGTACAGGATGTGGTATTTCATCTCACTGTGTGTGTGCAAATGTACAGCTTGATGTATTGAGTAGATGTGAAAAATTGTTGCTGCATGTCTGAGGGTTCTTTCACTAAATGTCTGTCTCTATTCTTGTTGCTACAGCTGGAGTGTGTGCTGCGGTTGGTACAGGTGGGCTGTGAGGTGAACGCTGTAACAACCCGCTTTTTACAGACTCCAGCGCATATCGCTGCGTTCGGAGGAAACCCAGAGTGCCTTGTATGGCTCTTGCAGGCTGGTGCTGATGTCAACAGACAGGTGAGTGCGTTATCATGTGTAGAGTAGTAATGGCAATGGCTACAATAGTTTATTTTATTTTTTTATTTTTATGGTTTGACAGTTTTTGTTATTAACCCAGAAAGCTCTCCTGTATGGCCATGCAGGATGACAACCAGATAGGAAGGCTGAGAACTGTGTGTTTTCTTATGGGCAAATGAGACTCAAGGACTCTGACTGAGCCTGATATACTGGAAGAAAGAAAATGTAGAAAAGAATTGGTCAAGAATTAGAATATTTTATTCTTGTATAGTTGTCTCACCCAGTGAAATCTGACGACAACACTGAAAGGAGATGAGGGTGGTGACTCCTGGCATGGCATAAGGTCCAAAGATGTCGACCTAGGTAATAGATAATACATTAAGCAGAGATTTTTTTTTTTGGCTAGGAACAAATTTGAACTGTTTTGATGCTCAAGTATGTGCGTCTAAAGTGAAAACATGCAAACACACTAACACATCATGCATATCATGTACACACTAACCACATCATGCTCATATCAGAAGACTGGTTTAAATTCAACTTTATTTCTAAATTTATTTGGTTCAATTCCCACCTCTGTGTGCTGTGTGCATGTTCTCCCTATGCTTGGTGGTTTTCCGCCGGATACTCTGGTTTCCTTCAATAATCCAAAGACATGCAAATTACGCTATTTGGTGTTCCCCAAATGATAATGTTAAACAAGGGGCCAGTGAATAAAAACACACTGAGGAAAGTATTTATGGATTTTTTAAAAATCAGTCTGTGACATGGAAGCACCATGGAGAACTGTTTCATTAAAAAAAAATTAAAAATTTTATATTTGAGCATGCTTAAAGTACAAACATGTCGGTAAACTAAGTGCAAAAAAACAAAAAATAATTGTTCATTACTCTTAAGCAGGGTAAAATATTCAAATAAATGTGATATTGATTTGAAATCGTATCACCCAGCACTGAGTATAAGGATAGTTTAACTAAAATAAAAATGTATTTGTGTGACTGAATGAGAAAGCACAATTATATTGTTTACATTTCATTAAAGGAATTTGTGCTTTTTTTCCCCTGTAATACACTGAACAACCATTCAACTATCCACATATCTGCCCATTCTGTGCCATAATCTACCTTGGTTTATTGAGAGCAAATCCTCTTGCATGATTATACTTTGGGATATAGCCGCCTAGAGTCATACATGGATAAATATAATGAACAAAATACTGAACGATAATTGCAAAAAGGTATCGCTTATATAACTATTGTTTCACAGTCCAATGATTAAGTTGAGTCCTTATTGGTTAAAAGAAAAAGAAAAAACTAAAGGTAGCTTTAAAAAAAAGTTAAACAAAATTGTAAGATTTTAAACAAGTTATTTTGTCGGGTTGCCGTGACTTAATTTTAAAGTCTGACCACGATTGTTTTAAGAAAGACAAGATCACTTGAAATTAATTTGCGCCAACAAAGACAATTAAACTGTATACACCTTAATATTCAGTTTAGCAGGTTGAACTGCTGCACACACTTCAACAGGCGGTTATTCTTTGCATTCCTCAGAGACGATTTGCAAGCCACGCTTCTTGTAGGACATTCCAGAGGTTTAACAATGGGCATATAAAAAATCCATGTTCTCCCAGAGCAGATTGATTAAGCTTTGCTGATTCAATAGGTTTTTTTATTCCAGATCTGCACTGCCCCCTTCCTGTATTATTTCTTGTAAGGCTAGGGTGTGCTTTTTAGGGTTGTTGAAAGACTAGACTAAATACTTAAGGAAAGGGTGAACATGGTGTGCCAAGACTGTCTAAGAAATTCAGATCATGTGGTTGGGAAATGTATTGCTAAAACTCCCAATGTTGATCAAAGAAATACCATAATCAGACTAAAACATGAGGATGGCACATCCCAAGATAGGGATTAAAGCTACTCAGGGCTGGATGGAAGAAGGAGAGTGTGAGTATCTCTCTGGCATCAGTGAGTGCTGTACTTGTGTGGCTTGACCTACATTCTACTGTTTCCATAGAGCAAACTGTTTTGGTGTGTTTTCCCTGCCTCTAGAGGGAGTTCACTGGATGCTTCTCTTTGGCCAGTGACTTGAAAGCACAGATATGCTCCACTTTCACCATGTTGGCGCTTGACATGTCGCTCTGCAGCAGTCCACTGCCCCTCTGCCTGTTTTTTTGTGAAATGAGTCCTAATGGAAAGCACAGGGAATCGATTTAATATAATATGAATTATGGGCCAAGTAATCCAGGCCTGGTATTATGGGGATTAAAGATATGCTAAGGATTTTTTCCCCACTGCAGCCAGTTGTACTAGATGACAAACGCTAATCTGAATGTACATTTCCACTATATTTAATATTTTAATATTTAGTCTCTCTAATCTATGATCACTTTATGCATTACTAGTTACAACATGCTTTAAATGACTGGAGTAGCAATAAAAGTGCACTAATGTTGTGTGTGCATATTGAAGTAAAAAAATTGCAATGCCTTGCAGCTTTGGTTTTGTGTATGTTTATATTAAATGCTTCACATGTGTTTTAGGATTACATGGGTGAAGCCCCAATCCATAAAGCTGCAAGGGCAGGTAGCATGGATTGTATCAGTGCCCTGTTGTTCTCAGGTGCAAAACCAGAGTAAGTTATTCTTTACATTTGCTTCATCGTGACACTTCTCCTGTTGACCACAAAACACTGTCTTTAATGGATTATCCACCAAAAATCTATCAGTCTTTCTACTGAACTTCTCTATATAAAGAAGCCAGATTAGCTTATTGTCGTGGTGCAAAGTACATGTATAACGCCAATGAATTGCAGTGTATAATGATGCAGAATGCCTAATGTCACTTGGGCAATAATATCAACAAATGTGAATAGTTCTGGGTGAACAAGGGCCTCTCTAAGCCATCTTTGAATCCATATAACTCTAAAAAGATTATATACTGTTTGTTTGTTTTTTTTAAATCAAGTAATTTTTATTAGTGGTATTTCCTCAATAATATGACCTGAAATTGAAGTGTAATGTTTTTATATCTGTTCTGGATTTTATTGAAGATTGAAAAGCAGAATGAATTAATTTAACTCAATTGAACAGGCTGAGCGATTTTTGGTGGATTTCCTACTTCTTTTTTTTACTTCATTTTAACATCATGCTTTGATCTTAAGTAACTGAGTTTATATTCTTGAGGTTTTAATAAACCATTGTATTTCTTTTAGGCAAAAAAACAAACAAACAAATGCACAATTTCGATTTTATGCCTTATACAATAGTTCAAAGCCACTATTACAACTTTCATGCTGTTAAATTCTCTTCAAATGGCTATTCCTAGATATGCCACAATGAGTGGTGGACTTTTTGTAATTACGAAAAAGTTTAAATTATTTAATAATTTTAAAATTATGTAAAGTTTCTACAGAAATGGCACCTACTGTAATCCTATTGAGCTTCGCAATAAGTCTATCATTAAGGCTGACATACTCTTATTTGTACTTGACTCATAATAAAATGAAGACCTTTCATAAGTAATCAAGTGAATTATAACATTAACCTACTCCAGTTTCTGTTCCATGTCACTCAGGGTGTGATTTTTCTTTGTAGTTTTATTCTGGTTTAAAACTTGAATTAGAATATTCCTTGGTCCTGTAGTCCTAGCACATTTTGGAATTCCCAGTTAACAAATTCCTAAACAACCAAAGATCACACCCTAAAAGGATAGTAAAATCCTAATATTTCTTTCGCCACAAGGATCCTCTGGAATCCCTCTAAAAATATCAGGCATGAAAGGGATTGTGCATTTGTTCAATACATATAATGTACTTGTATAAGGGGTTAAGACAGTAGATAAGTATGTGTCATGTGTTTGCTGCTAAAATCTGTGCTTGAAGAGAGGAAAGCTCATTGTTCGTTTTTTTTTTTTTTCTGTAACTTCAAATTGTAAACTGTACTCTAACATCACAATGGTATTC
>QMIH01000170.1:566808-600441 GCA_003987875.1 Clarias batrachus
TTTTTTTTTTTTTTTTTTGGTGGATGACCTGGAGTTTATTTTTAAGGAATTGGATAAATTTTTTTACTAGACGTTCCAAGTGATGACGGCGCAAAAACGTTACTAAACTTTTCAACCTCATAAGCAAACATCTCCATCCATTGTGCTTGTAAAAATAGACTATTTGTAATTTACACAAGAGACTTTCTGTAGCCAATCAATTGCAGTTCTTTTCCTCATTGTTTAGATTGTTTGGAAGAATCATACAGAATGTTTTTTCCCCCAAAATCTTAAAATTTGTTTGGATAGGGTCTGTGATTTTTACAAAAAGTGGTAAAGGTACCACTAAAATAAGTAAAACTGTGAATATGAACTGTCTGTTCGGGTTAGAATTTTCGGCATTAGGCTAAATTTTCGATTCAATAGCAAAAATCTATGTGAAAACAAAATATAATTTAAATAACACATACAGTATATGCACCAACCTGCCCCACAGTTTTAGTTTTTAGTAGACAGCATTCACCCATAAATAAGAAAAAGAGGCATACTCAAATGTGAATATTTGCGGAAGATGTTAGTGGTTTCTATAGTCTACAAAAGCTGATTTTTAAGGAATTTGTCAGTTTTAGACCATTTAACGTTTAAGTTTATCTAAGTGAATCAACCAACATAAGATGGATAAAATTGCATACATGTTTAAACCACATAGCTCTAGAATTTTTTAAATATTTTGTTATGGTTAACAAAGAATTTCCCTTATGGAAATGGTACAAAAATATACAGTTGCATAGGATTATATATCATTTTAACAAATATATATTTATATACCAAAAGTGTTCATCATGTACACAATTGTTTAACTTAATGTCAAAAAATAACTGCTTGCTAATTTTGACAATTTGATTAATTAGCTATAGATTTAATTCATTGGAAATGTTATGGGGGGCATTGAGGTGGAATCTTTATAATTAAAGGTATAGTCACGCAATTTCTGAATAATTCAGTAATTGTTAATAAGTAATTCATTATCAGTCATTATCCATTAAGCTGCAATCCATTAGGTGGAGGACCGTACAGGAAATAATCTTTGATGAATTGCTTCAGTTGCCACCAAATCATGCCTTATAAACTCTTCTAAGCTTAAAATAAATAAATAAGCTAAAACAAATATAGTTGGTTTGTTTGAATTCTGTAAGGACAACCATCATATTTCTAATTACTTCTTTAGGGTTCAATTGAAACTGTCAACCTGTAACTGTTGAAATGTATACAAACTGATTATATTGAAAGATAAAATTCAATATAGATCCATGTAAATTAAAAGTATTTAATATTTGAAATTTTATGCCCGATTTTCATTAGTGACCCATTGTTAAAAAAAGGTTCAAGCTTAAATGAATGTATCTAAATGTTGAATGTTGGCAGTAAATTGTCAATAATTCAGGGATTCCAGTCAGATTTGGTGGTTTATCCAATTTGTATAAACTAACATTAATATTGTAGTATGTGCTACAGTTTTAAGCCTTTATAGTTAACTAAAAAAATTAATAATTGTAGGTTTTTGGCACAATGTATGTTGGAATGTTTGCTACTTTTTAAATAAATAACAATTTAAAAGGTGGCTAAATGAACTTCTGCTGCAAGTTTAAAGATTGCATTTGAACATGAGTGAGCCGATTATTTAACAGTAGTCCTACACTATGCATTCCTATAAAATTAATTTTCTACCATTTAAATATAAAAGTGCACTGTTACTCAACCTATGTAAATTTTATAGAATAAAATGTTTGCAGTTCACTTTGTACTCTTAACACTTTGTATGTTGACAGACCAAGGGTCATTTGGATTTTAAAAAACTGTTTATAAATTTCAGTTTATTAATTTGCGCAATGTAAGACTAAGATTTTTTACATTAGGATCGGTTAACATTATGAATAATATTTTGTTCATACACAATTTGCATACAAGATCTAGTTGCAGAATTTAAAATCTTTTACGTTAGAAAGGTTTACATTCTTAAGGTTGTTCTGGAGTTTCGTTGTTGGCTGATTAATTATGCAAATTATTGCATGGTTGGTATAATCTGTAATGTCTTATAATTTGACAATAATCATTATTTTATTCAAATAATCGGTCATGTTAATGAGAACGATATCAGAATCAGGTTTTATATTGCCAAAAGTATTCACTCACCTATCCAAATCATTCAATTCAGTTGTTCCAATCACATCCATGGTTACAGGTGTATGCAGTCAAGCACCTAAGCATGCAGACTGCTTCTACAAACTTTTTTGAAAGAATAGGTCACTCTTAGGAGCTCAATGAATTCCAGCGTGGTACCGTGATAGTACCTGTGCAATAAGTCCGGTCACTACTACATATTCCAAAGTCAACTGTTCATGGCTGAGTTGCTGTTATAATACCACTAAGTGGTAGATCATGTAAAGTCACAGCAGGGTCAGCGGATGCTGAGACGCATAGCGCACAGAGGTCACCAACTTTCTCCACAGTCAATAGCTACAGACCTCCAAACTTCATGTGTCCTTCAGATTAGCTCAAGAACAATGCGTAGAGAGCTTCATGGATGCGGCTGCGTCCAGGCCTTACATCACTAAGTGCAATGGATGTGGTGTAAAGCACGCCACCACTGGACTCTAGAGCAGTGGAGTCGTGTTCTCTGTCGACGCATCACGCTGTTCTGTTTGCCAATCTTATGTTTAAAAGTCTGGGTTTGGTGACTTGGAGCAGAGACCATGCAAGAATTGGAGCAGGCTGACCTCACAAACGTGCTTCTGGAAGAATGGTCAAAAATTCCCATAAACACACTCCTAAACCTTGTGGAGAGCCTTCCCAGAAGAGTTGAAGCTGTTCTAGCTACAAAGGGTCAACATCATATTAAACCCTATGGATTAAGAATTGGATGTTACTCAAGTTCATATATATGTGGAGGCAGACGAGCGAATACATTCGGCAATATAGTATAACTTTACAGATTAATTGAATTAAATAATTTGATTACTGTGTCCGGTTAATAAAAATGTGTAGATTTATTGAACTTAAAATAAAAGCTCCAGTACGTTTTTGACCTATACAGTTTATTGTTCCAGAAAAGAAGCCATGTATAAATTATTGAAAGTTTAATCCGAAATGCAAAATGTTTAAAAGATAAGTATCAAACCAGAGCAGAGTTCTTAGCAGCAGTACTTCATTTTGCAGGAAACAATTTGGTCGCCACTACATGCGGTCTGCGGCTTTAATCATTTTAAAACTCTTTTTTTAATGAGCTTTCAACCCTCAAGCTTTCTGGAATATTGTAACTACATACAGTCTGACCTGCACAAAATAGTTGCTCTCTAGTTAGGAAGATTAGCCTGGTTCAGCAAGTGTAGGTCTTTTTAAAGGCAAATGTGCAAGTGTTTTTTGTGTTTCCTAGAAATAAATGTGTTTCACTTTTGAACTTTTTTTCAGTTTGACATATATGAAATTTTGTTGCTTTATTTTCTGAAAGTAGCATGTTAAAAAAACAAAAAAAAAAACAAACGACAACTACTTATTGAAGCTACATTGTGAAACGTTACAGAGAAGGAAAATCCCTACACATCTCAATGTTTTGCAGCCATTGAAATTGAACATGACTTGATTTTCTCAAGTAAAGCCCAGAAAAGGGGGGAAGCATTCCAAAAACTGCTGAATCTGCCACACGTGCTTCAGCGAACACCCTTACAGTTGTGGCAATGAGTGTTCTCACTATCGCTTCCTTCAGTATCTACACACTGGCAAACTGTCGAGGTATTTCTTGCGGTGATTGGTTTTGATTTTAGGAAATCAGTAATAATAGTATTGTTTAGACATGCATGCTTTGCTTAGACAGCGTCAGCTTTGTTAATCTTTTGTATCATTTAATGTTTTTTTTTCTTTTCTTCCTCAGTTTTCAAGAAAGACTCGAGTATTAGCTAGTCTGAAATTTTTTTATAAAACATCTTATATGTGGCAATGTAGATATTAGCATGAATGTACTACTAGTAGTATGCCTAGACTCACAAAGCAAAGCATTTCAGGAATGAGAAACAAATGCTTCCTTGAGCAATTCATTACATTAAAATTATGTACTAAAGCCTAATGTTGAGTATAACTTTAATTTATTTAATTAATCTAAATCCCTTAAATTATGATTAAATATAATTTTTTTCAATGCCAGACAATGACTAACAGAAGTCATTGAAAATGTTTATTTTATCCCTTTAACATTATGACAAAGTAACAGTTGTGTTTTGTTGGAATGGATACACCAATATTCAGTAGCACCGATTGTCAACTAATGGTCAGCTACCTTTTATCTAACCAAATATTACAAAACATTGAACTAACACATCCACCACACATATCCACATAAATGTTTGTTTGTTTTCTTCAATTAATCAAACATGGAGAAAAGCATACATTACTATAATTTATTATGTAATTACTCTTTTTGTAAAAAGCTAGCTGAATTTTTGACTGTTGATGTAACGTTAACTCAGCATATGCCTTTTAATTCAGCTAGACTTAATGGAGTGTCTAAAGTGCTGTTTTAATGGTACCTAGACATTAGGTGAGACATCTTCTACATGAGCAAATTATTCAGCAGAAAATATAATGTAGTATAATTAACTCGATATTTCAGATGCCTCATTATCAAACGCAGGACTACGGACATCACTCATCTGGCCCTACAGGACAGGTTTAATCTGTCCCGCAAAAATATTCACAACTACAACTGTATACAATATTAAGCATATATCCTTATGCTTATATACTATATTTAATTAAATCTTTACTTGAAATATTAAAACCTAAACACTAGTATTATTTTTCCTTCACATTACTTCTTGTTAGATAATTCATTTTATTTTTTTTTATGTGTGTAGGTTTTTTGCCAGGTTTGTGAAACCCTATTTTATTTTCAAGTCCATTTAGCATTCTGTTTGCATAGTTTTGTTTGGTATATTGCTCTGATAAATACCATGAGCAAATGCCACTCATGCTGTTTCTCCATGTTTGAGAGATTCATAAGAATACTCACCAGTGAAAACATATATCTTCTTCCTGTTTTAAATTCTCATTTCTGCATCAGACTCATTTAACCACTGAGCAGAAAAAAAAAAAAGTTCTCATTTTACTTGCAGTGATGTGTTTTGGTTCGCTTGGATATTTCTCTGTGTGAAATAGAACTAAACCAAGGAGGAAGCGGACCAAGTTTACATACTAGTCCACTGATTCTGACTAGTGCAAACAGATAAAAAAAACACTTGTAATGAAGTGAAATAATTAGCCAGTTTTTTAGATTGGATTACAGATGTTAAGGATGTTAAGGGTGGCCCGTACTGAGGGCGACTCACTGGCGTAATGTGTCCCTTTATAGCAAGTTGGCCAATCACAAAATGCTTTAAGTGCAGTTGCAAGTGGAACAGTTAGCATTATAATTTCTGTCAGATTTTTGGAGCCATATTATGTGACTGGGGGAAAAAAAAAACAGAACAAAACATGCAAAAAATATACACGTAAGTCAGCATGGGTAGTTTTTTTTTCTGACTTGACTGAAACAATCTAAAAATTTTACTTTTTATTATTATTGTTATTAATAACAATTAATAATTTAATTAATTTAATTAAAAGTATCGTTTTTGTAAATCTTTAAAATATTGTGATCTGATGATCTTGATTAACTTGGTGTTACATTTCCGTTTTAACAAAAAAATAAAAAATATTGATGTGCCTACTTTTCTAATATGACGGCATATTTGTAACAAAACATATTTTTACTTGTTGTAGTTGTTGTTGACTACATTCTTCACACAGATAAATGTCCAACACGAACCTTTTTGCGTTATTGTGATCTGCATAGCTGTAATCAGGGCTCAAACATGGTGCATACTGTAGCCTGTGGTGGCTATTCTGTAATTCGTTCCATTTGCTTTTGCTTTTAACATATTAAACCATTGTCTGGCATTGTTTCTGTATCTCGGCAGATTCAAATGAAGCTGATGCACTTGGAAGCATTTAGAGTTTCTAATTAAACTTGGGGATTGTAGGTAGGAATTTGTAAAGGCAAGCCTGTCATGTTGTCTTTTTTTATTGTGTCAAAACTGTTTAACTTTGTCTTCTTTTTGTGCTCAGGTCTTGTCCAAAGTGAATTGTTTATGTACATGGATGAAATAGAGGTTGAGGGACAGTCTATCTATGAGGACCAAGTTCATGGATGAACCCAGTTTTCTTAAAATAACATAACGCATATTTTTTAAATTGTTTTTTTTTGCCCCATTGGTTTTATAAAGTACTAGCGCAGACAATCATAATTAGAAATTGTTGATGCAAACCACAGAAAGTGATTTTAGATTATTGAAATTTGAGGTTTGAGGTGTAATCTACAGAAATGCCTGCATGCCTAATTGGTAGTAAATATTAAGCCACTGATTAAAATTATTAAGATTATTTTTCTTAGGTTAGTTAACTGTTGCCTGGTCTATATATGTTAAATTAATCTCTTTGTTATAATGAAATGTGTGTTTATTTTTTGTTTAAATAGAAAAGGATTTCTTCGTGTTAGGAACAGTATGATGGTACTTTATTTATTTGTTTCAAACAAAGCCCTGACATTTAGTACATTTTAATAATTATTCTTTTTACATCCTTATAAGCTTAAATATTTATCATACTAGTTTTTAGCTAATTCATATTTTTTATGTTTTTTTTTTTTTTTTTACGATTTATTTATTTATTTTTTATAGGTTGGTTCATCCATGAGATCCTTAATTTTGATTTATTTTTTTTATAGTTACACACTGCAGATGGACTTGTGTATATGGACATTTTAATAGTTTTCAGTTTAATTAATTATTCAAATTAATGGCACATCTAAAAAGAAAATTGTATCAAAATCTGAATTTGTTGACCTTTTGTAAGTTTGAGTCCAATTCTGGTTTGTATTGATAATGCCCTGAGTCCAATTCTGGTTTGTATTGATAATGCCCAATGTGTTGGTCACAATGCAGCCAATGTAAGGATATTAAGAATGAATTATGCTAAGTTAAAATAAAATAAGGAAGTACAAATGATTACTACCATATATACATACCTTCCTTTTGCAGTGTGTATTGATTGGAAAGCCCCAAATTAAAAAAATAATAAAAATAAATAAAAAAGGGATAGTATAGGCACTTCTTTGCCTATAATTGCAGTAATTTAATTTTTCCCTGTTGATTTGTCATTGTTATTCATCACTGTAGACCATTGTAGTGATCATCTTTTTTTTGCTATGCAGATTAAGGAACACAAATGGATTGACTGCGGCCGACCTGGCCCGTGCACAAGGCTTCCAGGACTGTTCTCAGCTTCTGTCCAATGCAGAGAATCAGCTTAAGCACATAAACGGATTTGGCTCTAATGGAACTGGCCTCACCCAAATCCAAGGGCGGAGCCTTCTTAATGGGGTAACCAATAGGAAGAGGCTCCATGATTGCTCAGAGCCAAATCATGTCAAGAAAGCACGAGTTGATGGTAAGTGTTACGAAATGTTATAATTCTCTGAAGGATTTTGAAGCAGTGTAAAATTAAATGTGTATTTACAGATTTCTGAATGTTCCTGTTTTAGGCATGGATTTTCCTCTGAAGACTGTTAGTGTGATGGAGGAGGAGGTTGAAAGTATGCATGTAGAGTCTGCCCCAGACAAGGAATCAGGTGCGACTGGACCTTTTCCACCTTTGCCTTCTGACATTGAGCATCATGTGGACAGTTTTGCAATGGACAGTCATTCCCCTAACTCGCACATAGAGGAGCCTGCTCCTTGGCGTTGTACATACTCTTATGCTTATCTGTAATTTGTTACAAAAAAATCTCTAAGTTAGTTTAGATTTTCGCATCATGTATTTTATGAATTATATCTATATTTTTGGTGCTCATATTTCGCCTTACTTAACATTTTATTACCTTTGTTATGTTTGTTATATCTGCTATCTGATGCGCCATTCCGTAATAACCCCCACTGAAAAATGGTTATGAAAACATACCCATTTAGTTGTAAGATCCTAGTTGCACATAACCAGTAAGATTGAACAACAGTTAGATTTTTTTAACATGCTATAATAGCAATGAATACAGTTGACCAAAACCAGGTCTGCTGCATAAGCACCTTGATTATACAGACACAACTTCCTATCTGATCTGACACTTTAAACTTGGAGTGGCTATTTATAAATGGATCTACAACTAGGTGAGCTAGATGATTTTTTCTGACTTTTCTACTTCATCATTTAGGAAGTTGGTCACATTAATTGTGGACTACTAAAAAAAATTTTGTGTTGTGGCAGAATCAGTGGTATTGTCAGGTATTGAGTTAACTTAAAACTGTTATGTATTGTTTATAAGCCTGAGATTTACACCCCTAGTAAAATAGCTGTTATGAGATTGGCTAGCAAATAGAACTTTATAAACCCAGGTCTATCTTTTATCTTACTGGGGCAAGTTTTTTTTTTTTTTTTGTATATGGTTTTATTTTAAAGTTTTCAAGATTGTGAAAGTTTCCGGTCATGCTTGTATTAGACATAGCATAAAATGTACTAGACATAGTATAAAATTAAGTTTGTTTATACATTTTACACCCCTAACTCACTTATGCGGTTTCACAAATGGTGAGACGCAGTGTGAGGCACCGCGAATGAGTGCTGAGGTACCGCAGGGTCCACGAGCTTCTGCAAGTACTGCCAAAAAAGAAAGATTGGAAATTTAATCACTACACCAAAACTCGTGGTTAATCACTAAGAAATGTACTTACAGCCACCGCATGAAACTGAACTGACTCCACGTAGGTAAGATAGGGGTGTTAATCTTCTTTCCTGGCTCAAAATAAGTACATGGGTAAACTTTCTGAGTTAGGAATCATCATATATGTATGTTTGTTTGTTTTTGGTCAATCAAAAGTACCTGTTTTGGTTATTGTGATTTGATGTTAGGTTGTTGGAGTTAAAAATTATTGTAATCAAAACCTTTTGAAATTGTTTTTGCCATTTATTAATTAAATGGTAAAAAGCATAAAGTTTCCTTGTTATACTTATTTATCATTTGACCTGATAGTCCTCAAAACTCCCCTGTTGTACTGCATCATCTTCACTCGTTTCCCCATCTCTCTGACCCAATGTTTTGTTTTGAATGACAGATGGCACCATAGAAATAGCCACAGGCTTAAGCAATGGCCACGCACAACAGAGGAGTTTTGCCACAAATGGCCATTGCCACCCACACCAGCCTGATTCGCCCGAGCTGGGTAGCAACATGTGCGGCTCACTGCACCTTACCGACAGTCCCACCAGCTACATGTCTCACAGGCCCTTGTGGACCACGTTCTCCTCAGATTTCAACGATCATCTGCACTACGGTCACTACCACGGCTTTGGAGACACGGCCGAAGACCTGGAGGACGCTGGAAGCCACCACGAGCACATTATAACTATGAAGGTTGAGCAGCACTACAACCAAGAGGTGTTAAATGCCATGCAGCTGTTTCATGGATCATGAAGGAGTTAGAGCATGACTGTTTGTATAAAAGTGGGCATAAAAAGCCCCCAAGTCGCCTTAAACCTTAACCAGTTTACCCCGACTTTGCTCTTGCACCTTAAAACGTAAAGGAGTTTTTGTTGTAGGGAAACACCTTTGTACCAAAGGGTTATTTGCGTTTTTGTATCTGACATTTTGTGTGTTAATTCTTTGTGTTGTGGTGTGTTTGAATAATAGATGAACTGATGATGATTAAGTAGAACTACAGTGGATGAATAAGTTGTTAACTGTGGTGCATTCAGCTTTCTTTCTTTTTTCTTCTGTACTTTCTCACCACAGGAGATTGAGGGCTTGTTTGAATAGCCTTTGTATGGTTTCATGTTTTTTTTTTTCCGTTCCTATGGTCGTGGCGGGGTTGTGCCAGTATTTTCCCCTTCAGTAGTTTGGCACTAGCATTAAAAGATGTATGGAACAATTTGTTTCCTGTTCCTATGTTGTTGTTTTTTCTGAGAAGTTGTCTTAAGTGGATTATGTAAAGCTGAATTGAAAAGTATTTGTTTTGAGAAAATGGACATTTTTGATATTTCTTCAATCTTTTGTGCTCTCATATATATATATTAAAGTATTTGAGACAAATTCTGTTTCTCTGATTCTTTTTTTTCCCTACATTTTTTCAGCACATTTTAATGTTCAAGTGGGTTACATGTAATTAAAACGATTGTTTAACATTTTTACATTTTATTTTATACCTAATTCCTTGAGCCTGTCCACTGTAATGATTCTCATCCATGTACATAAACCTCTGCTTCTAGTACTAACCATGGTGGGAAAAGAATTAGCAGGGACAAGTGCAAGCGGACATTCGACTTCACGTGCACAATTCTTCTCATAATGATTTATAAAAATGTTATGGGTCTCGTCTGGAATTATTGACAAGAGCACAATCCAAATACAAACATTAGGGCCCGGAAGGCAGGTTTATTTTATTTTATTTGCCACATAAATGTAGTGGTTTGCAGTTTTGCCTTTTACCTCCAGGTTCTGGATTTTGTTCTCATGCATGGAGTTTGCATGTTCTCCCTGCACTTGGTGGTTTCCTCTGGGGTATTCCAGTTTCCTCCCACAGTCCAAAGACATGCAGATTATCGTATAATCATAAATGTTGTCTTGAGGTCCTACCACTGTAGTAAAAATGGGAATAAGTGGGAATATTTGTACCTTGTAAGAAATTAAAATGATCGATTCCTGCACATTTAAGAACCAAAAAGTGTAAGAATATATAGGGTTTAGCTACATCCTAAGAATCAGGTAATATTTTGAGTGCATTATGATCGCGAATGAATATATGTTATGCATGTTTTCGAGTCCAGGGACGAGAATTATTTTATTATAGCACAAGCTGAAAGAAGGCTGTTCACATTCAATTAATGAACAATAAAAGTGCTTAAGGCTGTCAGGCACATCCTTTATCGTGTTAATAAGCAGAAAGCGCAGGGGTCGCTGAAAGATCCGTACAGAGGTTTCACAGCCTGCGAGTAAACAAAAGCTGAAATTTGATTAGAAGGCTATTTCTGAGCTCGAGCTCATGTGTCCGGACACACACGTCGACCTTTACTGCGTCACTCAAACCCCGCCCACATATCCGGACCGACCCTTGTACGTGTATAGGGGAAGTCATGTAACTGCGAGGGGACTTTCTATATATAATAGTGTAACAGGAATACATTACGTCGACCCTGGCGTTATATCAGATTTCAGAAATATTTCTCATGCGAGTTAAGAAATGAATATTCGCTTACATTGGGGGTGAAGAAAAAGACGCTGTGAATAAACACTTCCCTCGGACACGGACTTGGTACGGTCTGTAATTCCGCGTTGAAATCCTCATAGCAGATTTCTAAACATTAGCTGCCTTCAGGAGGCCGAGCGGTCGGCTTAGCTCAGAGCTGACACCCGGGATTTAATAAATTAAGTTGAACAATTCAAGGCATTTTTTTTTCGTGATAACAATTCGACCCGAGCTGTGGTGTACCTGTGACGATGTCCACTCCGGCCCGAAGAAGGCTCATGAGGGATTTTAAAAGGTGAATCAGCTTAAAGAAGGATGAAGGAAGCTGGCGGTGTTTACGGCAGCGTTTTGAAGGCTAAGCTACCTTGTTTAAATTCGATACATTTTGTATTTTTATGGATACATGCGGTTACGTAATGGTAATGTAGAATAATAGAACATAGCCGGAGCAGAATGATATTTTATTTGGGGTTATTTTTGCTTCACATCCGACGCAAGTTTGACGTCTGAAGTCAGACGTCATTCCGGCTATTAAAGCTTTAGCCCAAATCCGTGTGACTGCATTCTCTGAGCATGGATATTTAAACCCGGATCATCACTAACACCAGTTTTGTTTTGTCCTTAAATTCAGACTTCAAGAGGATCCCCCTGCCGGTGTCAGCGGTGCCCCATCAGAGAATAATATCATGGTGTGGAACGCGGTTATATTTGGGTAAGCAAATAGGCACTTAGCAGCCAGGCCACTTAGGAAAGCTCATCAGGCCTGTTTTTAGGCTTTCTGTTCTCTAGAACACTTCATGTTTAAATGCAAAACAAATAAACTCTTATTTTAAATGCTAAGCCTTAAATTTCAGACCTTATGTGGTGTGTGTCAGGTGCTTTTGTCATCTTGCAGTCCATACTCCGATTTTCCAAGTGTCTTTTCACTAAATTGCAATTAGATTATCATTATTGTTGTTATTATTGTTGTTGCAGACCAGAGGGCACACCCTTTGAAGATGGCAAGTATCCTGCTTCTATTATTATTATTATTATTGACAAATATAGTAATAGTAGTTTGATTAGTCATGTGATGATAACTCTCAAAGTCTCAGATTAGCCAAATTACATAAAAGCGAAAATCTTAAACCCAGCATTTGTAATGATGATTACATCATCTTTTTCTACAGGTACATTTAAGTTAACTGTCGAGTTTACCGAGGAATATCCCAATAAACCACCTACAGTCCGATTCACCTCCAAGATGTTTCATCCTAATGGTAATATTCCATTTTTCTCTGTCTTTATCACCAAATTTAAGGAATGTGATGCTCGTTTCTTCAGAAGATAATCTTGTAACTGGGTTGAATGCTATAAAGTGAAAGAGGAAACCTCTTTTCTTAAAGATCCTGATTTTTCTCTGGTTATGACGTTTCAGTTTACGCAGATGGAAGTATATGTCTCGATATCCTGCAAAATCGCTGGAGTCCGACTTATGACGTTTCATCGATTCTCACCTCGATCCAGGTACCTCACTCATTTATGTATTTTTTTATGATTGCCTAGTACACTCTTAGAAAAAGTTTCTTTGTGTATCCATAACTGCTAGCCATTTAGAATGATGTACAGTAGATTACTGAAAACTCTTGCTTCTCTTTACAGTCTTTGCTTGATGAACCCAATCCCAACAGTCCAGCAAACAGCCAAGCAGCTCAGCTCTACCAAGAGAACAAGCGTGAATATGAGAAGCGTGTTTCAGCTATTGTTGAGCAGAGCTGGAGGGACAGTTGACCTGTGAACTCTGTGTGGTTATAGTGTAACCGAGTGAATTGTGAAGCATCTCGTTCCACCTACCTGTTCTGTCATCTTTCTTTTTGTCACTTGCTCCATCCAATATAGAGTTCTAATGCACTTTAATCTGCTTCCTTATCCTACCCTACCTATATTCTCCTCCTTTGGAGGACTTGCGCTGTCCTATTGACCATCTGGCCTCACTGTCCAATACGTAACCAAATACACTGGCCTTTTGCCATGGGAACCTGGAGTAAACAATGTTCTATTCAAGGGGCCTTTTTTTTTAAAGAAGTGGAGTCAAATTCCATGGACTGACATGGTACTGGCCTGACGTTGTTGCATTTGACAGTGCCTGGTTTGGAACTGACCTTTCACACAGTTATGCTATATTGTGTGCTGTTACATGCCTGGATGTGTGATTTTATATTTCATGATGTGTTGTAAACCTGCCTCTCATGTACCATATTGTAAGAATACACTTTGATGTTCATGTGCTTTGTCTGTGCGAACTGATTAGTGTGTGCGTATGTGTGAATGAGCTTTTTTTCACTTAAGGGTCAGTTCAATTGACCCTCTGAAAAACAAAAAGATGAGTGTGTAGTAAAGTAGTGAGTAAAAGTGAATGGAGCTGTAATAGAACCTTGAGACTCATCATTTTTTAATGAAGCTCCTTTAATGAATGGTGAAAGATCTTAAAACAAGTCCAGTTGTTTTTTTTTGTTTTTTTTACTCATAGGTTATTACAGTATTAAATAGAAAACAGAAATCAGATTTTTTTAAAACATTGTTTATTACCAATAATGACATTTCTACTTAAACACTTAACACATAATAGCCACATGCTGTGAGCACCTTCATAAAATACTTTTCTTCAAGTAACAACAAAAGGATTGAAGGTCAAATACTTCTTTGAGAACATCACTACCACATTTAGAAAACTTAAACTCTGTAAGGGGGGGGGGGTTGAGTTTAAGCCCACTTAGTGCTGTTTGGTAGTAAATAAATTCTAAAATGTAGATTGAATTGACAAAGAAATTATTTCTAGCATTAAACAAATCTATAAAATAAATAGAAATGTTGACAGTTCCAACAGGTATGTAGCTACCTGTTATATGCTCTCTCCTTTTTGGATTTCTCCAAGGCTTTGTCCATGGTTTTTTCTGTGTCACCCCTGCACTTTGGGCAGTACCACTTTCCCTTAGGCTTATGGTTGAGGCCAACGCAGGAGAAATGGAACCACTCGATGGGACACTCATCGTTGTCGCAGCCGATCATCTCTCCGTAGGAAACCTGCTCACACAGACAGTACGTGGGCTCATTAGGATCGATGGGCAGGTCAGCTGGTGAAGCCTCCCTCTCCTGCTTTGCTTTGGATCTCTTCTTCTTCTTTGATGTCTTTGCCCGTTTCTCTCTGGTCACTTCATCACGGTCGCTATGAGGCATCTCCCGATTCTCGTTGCTGCTGTTCTTTTGCCGCCTCGAGCGCTTGCTGGCACTTGCCATTCTTTCGACTGAACCAGGGGTTTCTTCTCTGCGTTTTTCCTCCTCACGCCTCTTGCCAGGGATGACAGTTGTCACTGAGGTCGTGTCATGGGGCTCGTGCTGGGCTTCTAGAACCTCTGTAAAAGCATCCACTTGCCGGCTGCGGTTCTCCACCAATTCCACCATCTGTCCAGCAAGCTGGATTTTCTCATCTCCCAATTCCTGGCTGCGGATCAGTGCACGCTGGATGCAGTGCAAAAGGCGGCGCCGCTGGACAGGGTCCTCCTCCTGTTTGTGCTTCTGATATGCTTCATCAAGCTCTTTGAGGATCTCTGTAACAAATATGCATTACATATACAACAGGGGAAGTTAGATTTTTTTTACTTTAAATTTAGATTTTAAAATTTGTAGATTTTTTTAACAAAGCAAGATATCACAAATATACTGACTGGCAGTTGTACAAACCGGCACAGTTATTTCAATAAATAAAACGTTGAACAATTAATAAATGACTTATTTATTTGATTTAGGACATCAGTAAATACAACTTCGTCCCGACATGACATTGAACTTTAAAGCAAAGAACTTGGCCACAAAAAGTCTCAGCATAAACACAAATATGAACACATCAGCCAATCAAAAAAGAGCAACTAAAACGGAGATCCGCCTCCTAGAACGTTACTAAACGAATCGCTGAGCTCGAAGTCGACCTGCTGCATCCGGAATGGGCGGGGCAATTAGGATACTGACTCGTCTCGAAACCAATTGACGCTGTCCTCCGTCAGACGAACGAGCGCAGTTGGCCAATCATAAACGGAGGTGGGTGGAGTTTACGAGCTGGGCAAATATAATCTGTAGTGTACGTTCCGTGTCCATTTCTACACAACAGTGTGAAAGGAGCTGACGCACGTCATTTAATAAAAAAAACCGCTGGAGAAAGAAAACCGCTTAATTTATGCAATACTCGCTAAAAAAGTTCAAGATTTTTTTCCAAATCAAGCAGGACTCGAGGAATGTGATTATTAGGAATCTTCCAGTACAGACACTAAACAGAGAGAGATGGAGATACAGCCAGTAGTTTTAAAAAGCAGCGGGTGTTTTTTTTTTCTTACTGCAAGATCATTTCGTAATTGATTTCTCCAGCTGTTGTTGAAAGTGCTTGGTCTAGAGTAGAAACACAATGACAGCACTGATTGCAAGGGGGGAAACTGGCAGCATTTATACACATCTCTCACATGGATCGCTCACAATTTCTCAAATTCTCAAACCAAATGCCACTATTGTGTCCAACCAAAAATGACCGGGGAAACAAAGTGCATACAGGGCACATCGGAAATCGCCATTTCCCCTAAAAATCAAATGCGGTCTAAATAAATATATAAATCACTCAGATCAGAATGAAACCAAGGGCAGTCGTGATGGTCATATTTCCCATCGACAAGAAAATCCACACGAGTGGATCTCTAAAGACAGATTGTGTTGTGGAGCAGTAAAACTGTCTTCCGAAGCCCATTGTGTTCACTCAGCACTTCGATTCAAACGCACAGCCTGATTTCTCCTGTTCGCATCCAGAAAAAAAAACCAAATCTGTTCACAGGTCGACATGGAGTAATAAAAGAGCGCGTTACCTTGATATTTGGAGTCGATCTCTCTCATGAGAGACACGTTTCTTTGTAGGTCGAACGGCAGCGATTCCACCAAGTCCAGATATTCCGCTACATAGTGAGTAACCTGCAGCGGGTCCCAGTTGGCTGTATTTAACATTTTGTTTTTTTAAATCTCCGAACTGTTTCCTTCAGATTCTCGGAAAACAGCAGCTACACAAAACGCATTTATACCTCCATGCGAGCAGATTATCCTCTGGACAACGCAGTGCAAAAACCGCCCTACAAGCATCCAACAGAAACTTCAAAACAGAAATGGAGCTCGAAGAAGGCTTCAAAGCAATCAGTGCAGTAAACAAGAAGAAACCTGATAGCAAAGATTTCGATGCGGAGTGAAAACCTCCGTGTCGCATTACTTGATCCCAGCGTGGAGGAGAGATCCTCCGGGTAGTTTCAAACACTTGGGGGAACAGTCTAGTGCCTAATGCGCATGCGCTAACGCAGCAAAAGGGACGAGTCCTGATGATCAACAGCCCAAAACCCGATTTCTTGAACAAACTGCTTTGCAATCTGTCATTTTACTAATCTAAGCGATGCAAAATAAATAAATAAACGCGTTACCTAGAACTGTATTGCAGTAAGGTTTATTTGGGGCTTTTAGGTTCCAGTTTGACTGCAGAAAAAGCGGACTTTAACCGAAGAGTGTGTGCTTGTTTGCTTTTTAGTACTGTATATATACATATGTGTGTGTGCGTGTTTCAGGCAACCTGCTGTGTTACAACTGTAGCCGTGTGTGAATGTAATAGCAGCTTTGTAGCCATTTCGTATTAGCTGAAGTTAGCCAATGACGTTGTTTGTGGGCGGTGCGCTTTATATCTCTCACACAGCGCCCACCAGCCGGGGTTGCCAGATATTATTGTTTATCATTTAACCTGTTTTTTTCTCCTTTACTGAAGCGCACATTTATATCCATCCAGCTAATAATCTTTGTAGTCCTACTAGGGACCGTGAAGGTGGCAAATGATGACCATTGTATTTATTCTTATTTTTTATGAACGTGGTGAACTCGCAAGCGCATTCACACACTATGGGAAATTTGGGAGCGCAAATTAGCCTAATCTGCATGTTTTTGGACTGTGGGAAGAAATCGGATCCTGGATGTGCAAACTGACAGTGCTAATCACTTAGCCACCGTGCCGTCACACTTTTCTATATTCAGTGTGGTACAGAATACTTTTGGGATTAACTGGAACACAGATTACTTCCAACAACATTGATGTTTGATCTGGTCTTGTGGCTGAATGGGTAAACCATGGGATGACAAGTGAACCCTGTTATAGTTTGTTATTCAATGTATAATGCATGAGGATGAAAACTATGAAAAATCAAATATGGCATTAGGAGATTAAGTAACAACAACAGTCACTTGTTATTGTAAGACAGTTTTTTTAAGACACATATTTTAAATTCAGCTGTTCTGGAAGAATTTTTTACAAGAACAGTATTGCCAAGTGCATTTGTAAAACCCATCAAGCCCCATGATGAAATCAACTCTCATGAAGACCATCCCAGGAAAGCAAGACCAAACCTTACTTCTGCTGCAGAGGAAAAGTTAATTTAGAGTTACCAGCATCAAAAATTTCCAATTAACAAACAGCACCTCAGATTAGATCCATTATAAAGGCTTTACAGAGCATTCTGTATGTAGCAGACACATCCCCATATCAATTGTTCAAATGAGATTATTGCATATTTTGGATGCCTTCAGCATTGTTTTCCAATGTAGCAAGAAATAAAAATCAGGAAAGATCAACGATTTAGAAGGTGTGTCCAAATATATACATATTTGGATAGTTGTATTAGTTATCCTAATATAATATATATAATAAACATATGGCTTGCAGTGACAAGAAAAGAATGTTTGCAATTGGTAGTTTCCACCAACCACACATTTCAAATAATTTTTGTTGCACTCATCTTGCACCAGTTTGCCAATGATTAGAATTTTAATCTAATAATATTATATTAACACATAGACCTGAGGCGGGAATGCAACCTTCGACCTTGGGGGTCCGAGGCCATAGTGTTAAACATGAGGCCCATTATACTTTAATGTTGTTGTTGTTAGTCTATCAAGGGGTCGCCACAGATCTGCACACAATTTGGCACAGGTTTTACACTGGATGCCTTTATGGCACAACCCTCCCATTTTATCCGGGCTCGGGACTGGGGTTTGGGCATTAGGTGGGTATTGAACCCGGGTCTTCTTCATGATTTCATTTAATGTTTGGGAAGGTCCCTGACTTATAAACAGCATTTTCTTCACTTCTTTGCTCTTTCTTGAAGTGAGTAAGTCCAAAGCCCACAGCTTTGAGTGTTGTCAAAGATAAAATCCTTCATGCTGAAAACTTTCCCAATGTTTGAAAATTTTCTGACCATTGCAAAGTGCTGACACATGTTAAATAACCACATATCTTTAGTCTTTTTTATTTATTTATTTATTTGGCTTAGCAATACAAGTTCATGTGAATGAGTTGCTTGCTATAGTACTATAATAAGCAGTATGCACAACACCAGACCACCTTAAGATCTATAATTATATCTACAAACAGTTCACATTTTAGGGCAGCACAGTGGCTCTCCAGGGTCCCAGATCAGTTCTAAGTTTGGGTTTCTACAGATTTTAATGCAATATCAATTGCCTATGATTAATTGTATAGCATCCCATCCAAAGTGTATTCTCATCTCGGGTCTAGAGTTCACAGAATAAGCTCAAGGGACCGTGTTCGATTCCCGCCTTGGGTCCGTGTGCATGAAATTGGCATGTTCTCCCTGTGTTTGGTGGGTTTCCTCCAAACATAGTGTTTAATTATTACATGCAGATTAAGCTAATTGGCTTGACCATAGTGTGTGAATGAGCGCATGAGTGTGTATGCTCTGTGATGGATTGATACTCCAAACAGGGTGTAACAGGGTGTACCCCGCCTTCTGCCCTAAGCCTTCTGGGACAGACTCGTGTATACAGGATAAAGTGTTATAGACGCTGAGTAGAATTAGGATTTTTAATGTTTTTTTTCCTTATCTGGCAACCATCGGGAGAGCCAATGAGGGCGCACGAGGGCAATGAAGTATGTTTTGTATGTAATTAAAACGAAAACCGGGCGGAGTGAAGCATGGCAACGTTTCTCTTACGTCAATAATAAAACATTTATAATTCGTTGTCGTTTACAATTACAAGAAGGCACAGAAGGTATTTTTGTCCGTCATATTAAGTGCACTTGTTTGTTAGGCTGTTCGAGATACAGCCGTGGTGTGTGCGCGCGCGCGCGCGTGTGTGTGTGTTGCCCCGGCAAAGCTTCACTGTAAGCCGCCATCTTGAATTCTCTGTCAACAAGCTGAGCACGAGTAAAGCAGCCTGATCACTGAGCTAGGGTTGTTGTTTTTTTATGTCATGTGTCGAGCTGCCAGCTAACAATGCTAGAGATGCAAACTGAAAGCTACAAATAAGCCACATTGCACGTGTTTCATTTAATCACAAGGGCGTGAGAATGAAGCCTTGCGTAAGTCTGATCAGAAATGCAGTCTGGAACTGCAGACTCCAGGTGAGCCATAGAACATTTCAGACAAACCCAAGAGTCCGGACCCTGTGCGTGGAAACAAGGAACAAATGGACCAAACCACCTGGCTGTGATACTGGAATAACAACTTTCAACAGTCTCACCAAACAGAAGGAGACTCTGGTTTTAGCCCAAGAGGGAAGAGCCACCTGGTAAGGAAGATTTAGAAAGTTTTGGGTAAAAGTTCAGCGTAATGTACAGATTTGATAGTTTGATATTTATGCGTTTGTGTGTAATAGGTACAGTTGTGGACCCACAGTTTATGATCATGCCCATCTTGGTCATGCAAGGTAAGTCAGTGCACATGGATCTAAAAATAATGACCAGTTCTTGACATGATGTTTAAGGGTCATTCTACAGAAGAGGTGGAATGTGGGTCATAAAAATCTCCTGAAAAGTATTTCTTCTCTCACACATAATAATGCATTTTTATTTTTTATACATTTAATAACTGGTGTTACTTCTCTTCCTGGTAACATAAATGACAATTTAGAGAAAAAAAGTAACTATTTACAAAATGGCTTGCATGGGTCTTCAATTATGTAAAAATCAATTCATTATTAAATCTATCACATCTTTTTTGTCTATTTTTAGTAACACGAATGACAGACTTAAAAGCTTCGAATAAAATTGTGAAATAAATTATGACATTTTGAAACAAACGAAGCATTGACTTCTCTTTATCTAGTGACCTCTGATGCAGGAACAATTTGAATGTTTATTTTAAATGTATTTTAAAATAAAACTCTGAAAATGTTTTCCAAAATGTAATTCCAATGACATAGATTGGGGCACCTGATATTTATTTCACGATATTTGTTTCACGATTTTAGTGGTTAACTTATTTTTATAATAAGTTTAAAAAAAAAAAAAACACTTTTTAAGATATTGATGAGATTGTGAATCAGATTTATTATTATGGAAAGTAAATGTATGATCATAGTGACAAAAAATATCTCCTTGAACTTGGCCTTGAACTAAAACTGCTACAATTAAATATTAAACATTTAAAATAAGAAAATGTATTTCATGTTTAAAAGTACATGCTATATTTTCTGAATACCTAGAGTAAAAGTAATGTATGTGTTATTTTAATTTAAATGAATTTTGGCATCAGTACATATAAGTGACAACACTTTCCACCATTTTTGCAGAATGACCCAATAATAATATATACTGTAAATAAACCATATGGCCAGAATCCTGTGGAAACTTTTCTATCACACTGATATGTGGGTTTTGGCACAAAGTTTAAAGCACACTTTTCTAGGCTGACTTTACCCAAAGCAGGGTTTGCCCATGTTGTTTAGTAAGAACATGAGGGTCATGCACATACAGTATCCCTGATTTCAACCCCACTAAACACCTCCCTTCGAAATGAACTTGAACATCACTGTCTGACCTCATTAATCCTATTTTGACTGAGCAAACAGTGAAGACAGAACAATATTTGGATTGGGATGTTGGAAGTGTGTTATGGATTGGTGTCCACATATTTTTGGCCTTATAGAATACAATTCTAATATTTACCGACTGGTGGTGTTTGTCTGCTTGATCTTCGTACTTTTCCCATCAAAAGCTCCTATGTCAGATTTGACATCCTGCAGAGAATTTTAACGCGGATATTCGGAATAAACGTAACTCATGTCATGGTCATCACCGACATTGATGACAAGATCATACAGAGAGGTCTTGAGGCAAGTATGATTAGACCGTCATTGTATTTCAAAAATGCCTAAAGTATAGTGTACGAAAATAAATTGACCCAGACATACTGGTTCTGCTGTCAACTTTGTTTGAACTAATTATTGTTCATCTTGGTAGGAGAAGATCTCACCGCTTGTGCTAGCCAGAATGTATGAAGAGGAGTTTAAAAGAGATATGCTGTCCCTGAAGGTCTTACATTTTAATCTAATATTACATACACATACTGTACATATAAATGAAAATAAATCTTTCTGGCTCTGTTATATGCTGCAGAACATTTCTCTGCCATAGTTTGTGTCTACATATTGCCTTAAATTAAAGGGTCACTGCAAATTAGTAATTAAAAAAAAAAAACCCTCTATCTGGTGATGATTTTGATTTGAATGGCCTCTTCCAGAGTGACTCTATCCCCATGCATAGGACACGAGGCTTCATTGTTTGTTAAGTGCGAAAATGTTGTATCTTAACCCACTTGAACATCAGTGGGTTGTTTTGGGGTGTTTTGTAGTTGGCTTTTGTAGAGCTTTCCACCACTTGTATCAAAACACAAATTGAGAAAATATTCTAATTGACAGATGTGTTTTCATGTCTCCAGCATAGTTTCGGTGAATCCTTGCCAGGCTGTTCTGATGGCTTATTTGATCCCCCATTAGTCTTTCACCTGTCTGTAGATAATATTGCATATAGGAAATAATAGTTTATGCTATTTTCAATATGTATGACTTAAGTTTAAAACATCTAGTGGTAGCATAAGTGTAATATTTGTTGTGCACTTTAGGTTCTCCCACCAGCTGTGTATATGAGAGTTACGGAGAACATACCTCAGATCGTAGCTTTCATTGAAGGCATAATCAGAAATGGTCATGCTTACACCACAAGCCAAGGTCAGTTTTCCTTCTTTGTTGCACCTCTAGCAGACATGTGATGGTATGCTACTTGGTTGTATATATTGACATACCAGGGGTAATCAAGTTTAACTGGGACTTGTGATAAAAGTTCTCGTGAATGAAAGCATAAAACCGAATGACATTTACAGAAGACTTCATGCACAGTATGTTGATGAGACTACATAGTACGTCGTCCCAGCCATTTCTACCTATTTGGGCCATTGAAGAAGTTCTTGGGAGTCCAGAGTTTCAGAAATGAAGCAGGCAGTCCAATCATTGCTCTGAGAAAAATTCTGTCTTGATGGTATCCAAGCACTAGTGAAACATTGGGATAAGTGCATTAGTGTGTCAGGGGATTATATTTAGTTTTTACTCTCATAACTGTGTTCTGTTATTCTGCTCAATTAAAGTCCTGGTTTGACTGGAGTGCCCCTTGTACAGTATCTGCTGTTTTATATAATGCTATTGCACCGGTAGACGTGATCAATATTAGCAAAGAGATTGCCTGAACATATGAAAAATGTAAATCATCAAATTTGTTAAGAAACAAGCTTACAAAATGACTTCTGAACAACTTCTGATTTAATGATGAAGGAGCTAAAGTTCTTTGGACACAATTTATATGAAGGCAGCGTATAAATATGAAACAACCCAGTTTTCACTTTTAACACAGGGGACGTCTACTTTGATACTCAATCCATTGGCAGTCGTTATGGCAAGTTTATGAACGTAGGAAATGCTGCTGGGGAATCAGGTAGGCAAATATTATACAGCTTTAAATCAAATTTCAACGGACGTGATTTCTTTTATTTCTTGTACGTATATTAAGAAATATATAAAAGTGTACTGCTTATTCGGTGACCAAACTCACAAAGTAACTTTTCATTATTTATTTCTGAATTGCATAACAATTTGCTACTGGGATTTTCTTTCTTTCTTTTTTTTTATTCTTATGTTCTCTATTTTGTACTTTCTACCTAAGTGGACATGTTTTTTTGTAGAGATGGCACAGGTTTGTCTTACTTAGTGATTCAGACTGATTTGCATCACAGAGAGCAAGGATAAAAGGGACCCCCGAGACTTCGCTCTGTGGAAAGCTTGGAAGCCGCTTGAACCTTTCTGGGAGTCTCCGTGGGGAAGAGGAAGACCTGGCTGGCACATTGAGTGCTCCACTATTGCTAGGTAAACACATCTTTTGTTCTCTAATGATATTTTTAACGCCCATCTGCTTACTGTACAAGATTGAATGTCCATTCTTCAGCGTTTGTTTATGCTTTGAATATGTAGGTTGAATGCAGTTTATTTTTTTGTAGAAGAATATATCCCAGCATCTGTAGTTTAACACCATGCCCACAATTCCATGGTCAATAACAGCATGTGCCAAAGTGTGTTATTCCTTCATAGTGATACAGATTGCCAATAATAAAATAAGAATAATTATTTAATAATTATTTTCTAATTATTAACAAACTGTAGTTTTTAATTATTTATTGTCCTATTTAATCTCCACAAAACAAATTAGTTCATGTTTTCAGTTATGCCAACAGCTGTAAGCAGTCATTTGCTCGCCCACCTGTCTTGTTTTCCCTTTTCCTGAGATTAATATAACTAAAACCACCCCCACAGATTTGTCATGTTACGTTAAGAAACATGTTAAGAAACCTGAAAACTCAATGGGAATGTCCTAAAGAATTTCCTGCAGTGGAAATGTCATTGACAAAATTCACTGCATGGTCCAAAAAAAAAAAAAGTCCTACACTCGTCGTAATATGTTGTTGGACCGCCTTTTGCTTTAATTACAGTCGTGGCATTGTTTTGATAAGCTTATGCAATGTCACAACATTTATTTTTTGTTTTGATGTGGAGAGTCAGACCTTTGCGTAAAGCCTTCTTCAGCACATCCCAAAGTTTCTCAGTGAGTTTAAGGTTTGGACCTTGTGGTGGTCAGTCCATGTTTGAATAATGTCTCATACCTTTGGAACCACTCCATGATTTTGCAGCCCAGATCCACCCCCATGCTTCACTCTGAACATGCAACAGTCTGGGTTTTTGCTTCTTTGGGGCTTCTCCACACCGTAACACTCCCGGATGTGGGAAAGACAGTGAAGGTGGACTCATCAGAGAACAATACATGTTTCACATTGTCCACAGATTTTTGCTGCTGGCACCCTTGAAACCTGCGTTTGTCACGAGTGACAAAAAGATTGGCTGTAGCAGCCCGGCCATATACATTGACCCTGTGGAGCTCCCCACGAACAGTTTTGGTGGAAACAGGAGAGTTGAGGTGCACATTTAAATGTCTCATGCCCTTGGAACCACTCTTTCACCATTTCATATAATTTCCAACATCATCCTCTTGGAATATGCCTGTGCCATCAGGAAAGAAAAAAATCCATTAATGGACGTTTAGTAATTTCAGGTTAATTAACCTCATTTTTTGGGCACATAACGTGACCTGGACTACAGAAGCAGAATGTTTTCTTGATGCAGAAAAATATTTTCACCCTCTTGAAGCAGATTAACATCTTTGCCACGGCCAGAGGATATGTCTTCTGATATGGTTGTTCCAGAAATGAGAAGCTACTTAATGCAACAGTTAAATATGGGTTAAATAACCTGGTGCCAGCTGAAACATGTTAATCACTGCAGTAATTATCCAGTGATATTATTATTATTATTATTATTATTATCCAGTGGTATTATTATAGGAAGGCTCTTAACTTTATTAGTAGTATATTAAAATGTTTTTTCTATTTTTATTATTTGTTATTTATTATAATAATAATAATAATAATTATTATTATTATTATTATTATACCTGTTTACACTGCACCAAGATCCAATCCAAGTCCCATATATTCCACTGTATGTGCTATATGGTTAGATTTATATTTTAGTACACGTTTTTTTTTTTACATTTTCTTTATTTTATGCCGGTCTCCGAGAGCGACAAAACTAATTTATTTTGTAGTATCACTGACATGACAGTAAAGTCTTTTTATCTTACATTTTTTAAAAATTTTATCTTAATTTTTACTTTACATTTCTAACAGGAGCTTTTCAGTGGTATGGTAAAGTTGGAATTATACATGCATAATACAGTAGCGTGTGTGTATATTTGTAACATGCAAGAAAGGAGAGCCTGCTTTTATGTTCTAGATGGTTTGGGGTTAAATATTGGTTATTGTACTTTAAATTATTCATGCTATTCAGTCTGGATCTCATGGGATTTAGCTTAGATTGACCCTGCATTGGTTTACTCGACAGCTCTGTGTTTGGGAGCCAGTTGGACATCCACTCAGGAGGGATCGACCTGGCCTTTCCTCACCATGAGAATGAAATCGCTCAGTGTGAGGCCTATCACAAATGTGACCAGTGGGGGAACTACTTTATGCACTCAGGTAAAGACTTGTAGTTATAAACAGTTCATGTCAGATTTTGGCTACACTAGTGTGGACGCAATTTAAAAACGTGTAAATATTTCTCTGCATTTTGCAGCAACTGATATATTTTTTCAAAAACGCTCTTCAGTATTGTTTTAGACCACAATAATTCATTTGTATGGTGTAGGGCCTCCTTTTGCGGCCAATACAGAATTAATTTGGCTTGGGAATGACAGATACAAGGCCTGCATAGTGGCCAGAGGGATTCTGAGCCATTCTTCTTACAGAATAGTGTTCAGGTGATGCTGGTAAAGGAAAATGTTTCCTGACTCGCTTCTCCAAAACACCCAAGTGGCTCAATATTATTTAGATTTGGTGACTGTGCAGGCCATGGGAGATGTTCAACTTTACTTTCATGTTCATCAAACCACTCTGTCACCAGTCTTGCTGTGTGTATTGGTGCATTATCATCCTGATACACGGCACCGCCTTCAGGATATAATGTTTGAAACATTGGGTGCACATGGTCCTCCAGAACGATTCGGTAGTCCTTGGCAGTGACGCACCCATCTAGCACAATTATTGGGCCTAGGGATTTTGCAGCCCAAACCATTACTGATCCACCCCCATGCTTCACTCTGGACTGGACATGCAACAGTTTGGATGGTACGCTTCTTTGGGGCTTCATCACACCGTAACTCTCCCAGATGTGGGAAAGACAGTGAAGGTGGACTCCAGAGAACAAGGTGGACCAGAGAACAATACATGTTTCATATTGTCCACAGCCCAAGATTTTTGCTGCTGGCACCATTGAAACCTGCATTCGGCAGGAGTGACCAAAGGTTTGGCTATAGCAGCCCGGCCATGTACATTGACCCTATGGAGCTCCTGATGAACAGTTTTGGTGGAAACAGGAGAGTTGAGGTGCACATTTACTTCTACAGTGAGTTGGGCAGCTGTGGTTTTATGTTTGTTGGATACAATTCGGGTTGATTAGCACCCGGACATCCCTTTCAGACAGCTTCCTCTTGCGTCCACAGTTACTCCTGTTGTATGTAGTTCGTGCTTCTTGGTGGTATGCTGACATTACCCTGGATACCGTGGCTCTTGATGCATCACAAAGACTTGCTGTCTTGGTCACAGATGCACCAGCGAGATGCGCACCAACAATTTGTCCTCTTTTGAACTCTGATATGTCACCTATAATGTCACACTTAGTGATACTGCTCTGCGTGTTCAGGTCCTTGATTTAGTTCGGGTCTTCTTTATACATATTTTTAAATAAATAATAATAAGTGGATATTCAAGTGTTCCTTCCTACAACGTTCTTGATAGTTAGGAAGGTGAAGGTGAATTATGGTTGAGTAATGTACAGAAGCCGAGTGCTCAACTCTTTTAGGAACCACACAAATGTTCTTTTTGTCTCTAAACATAACCACCATTAAGCTTGTTATTATTTTTTAGGGCACCTACATTTAAAAGGCAGCACAGAAAAGATGTCCAAGTCCTTGAAGAATTATATTACAATAAAGGTAGGTTGCTTTAAGTGCATTTACTATACTGTGGTAATATACATTCGGTTTGCAGCGTAATTCTATATACTGTAGCTGTGAATACATTGTAGAAGCTATGATTATTTTTACTTAAATGGACATTAAATGAAAAGATTCCAATTACTTTAAGCTTTTAATTTCATTCTGCTGTCCACATTTTCTTTTCTGGAATGAGGCTTGCTGCTAATAAAAGCCCTCGAGGCATATGTAGTTTCAACACAGACAGTCGGCTTGGAGGGGAAAAGCTTTAGGCTTAAGTAGGGATGGGCGACAAAATAAAAATACATTATCAAGATTATTGAAGATATTCAAGATAGAAGATATTTCTGCAAAACATAATATAGGTGCTGATTTACAGTGTGCCTTACAAAAATAGAATATTGTGGGAAAGGTTTATTTTAATATTTAATGTAATGTAATACAAAAAGTATATGTCTCATACATTCTAAATTCATTACACATAAATTTAAATATTTCAAGGCTTTTTTGATTATGGAGTACAGCTCATGAAAACCAAAAATCTAGTATCTCAAAATATAGGAATATTTCCTAAGATATTCAAAAATGATTTACATTGCAGAGATGTCCAAAATTGATGCTAATTTATGCACTCAATACTTGGTCGGGGCTCCTTTAGCATGATCTCCTGCATCTGTGAGGCATGGCATGGAGGGATTATTGAAGACCAGGTTGCTTTGATATCAGTCTTCGGCTCATTTGTGTTGTTGGGACAGTGTTTCTCATGTTCCTCTCAACAATGTCCTGCGGACTGCCAGCCAATCAAGCACAGTAATATCCTGGTCAGTAAACCAGTTAGTGGTAGTTTTGGCTCTTTGTCCTGCTGGAAAAGGAAATTGGTATCTCCATGAGGCTTGTCAGCAGTGCTCTAAAATCTTAGAGGTAAGACATTTCTGAGTTTCTCTAGTTCAGGAGTGGCTTAATACTAGAAATGCAACAGTTGTAGCCCATTTCCTCAAAATGTCTGTGCGTGGTGGCATCGATTACAGCCTTGCTTCATTCCTTGTGAAGCTCTCCAAAATTCTTAAATCAACTTTGCTCATCTATCCTTCTGTATCCATCCTATGGTCATTCCTGGCCAACGAAAATTCTGGGCACTTTTTTCATCATATCCAAACTTTTCTTTCCAGTCATATTTCTATGAATATGCTTCGAAACAGTACCCTGCGAACAGCCAGCCCTTTCAGCAATGAGCTTCTGTGATCTACTGTCCTTGTCCAGGGATTCGATGATCGTCTTTTGGACAACTGTTGAGTCAGCAGTCGTCCCTATGTGTGTCCTAAACTTTACACAGTATGAATAGTAATTTACGCAAACTCGAAATGAAATATTCAAATATTTTGAGATGCATCAGCTGTCTCAGCTGTCATCATCGAAATGTAAAGAAAAAGTGTGTGTGTGTTTGCTGACTAAATGCCAGTAATGCAAAAGAAGTACCTTTTTATGTCTAAAAAGTGTATTCATTATTTTTATACATATATAACCTTTAGAAATGCATATTTAGCGTTCTAAAGGAGAATGTGTAAAACGTTTTTTTAAAAATCTGTAAAACATTTCAATAAAATGTCAAACCTTAAGCTTTCAGTAATTTAATTTTATTTTATTTTATTATTTATGTCTCTTTTCTTTCCTCTCTGTAGGAATTCTTGCAATCGTATACTGCCAATGAGTTTAGACTGTTTTGCCTGTTAGCCAAGTACAGATCAGGTAAGTTTTATCACCATATCTACATCAGCCATAGAGTGGTGACACCTTCAATACGAAACTTTCACTGATGCAATGTCTGTGTCTGTAGAACCCGGGGGTATGAGGTTAAATTCAGCTAATTAGATTTTTCTTAGATAGATTTCTCTGCTATTGTATGTGGTTACTGAACACTATGGACTTTCTTGCAGGCGTTTTAAATTCAGACAGAAAGTTGAATAAGAAGGCAATCTGATTTTGGATTGTGTGTTTTGTTATTGGGAATATTTTTCTTCTAGATCGGCATGCCAGCGTGACTTATGGAGACTTTACCATCACAATAAAGGTGGTTTTGATGTTAAACGCCCCAAAGATCAGCAGTTTCAAAATAAATAAACAACATCAAATTTATTAAAGCCAATGGTCACCTGTATGATAAGGTCATTGTCTTCTTCATTCAGAAGGAATGATGGTTGGATTTAGATATCATGAGCTCATTATATTTAATTAGCTGTTATTGTTGTCGGTTGGTGGCGGCATGGTGGTGTAGTAGTTAGCACCTCCAGTTTCCGGGTTTGATTCCCAGCTAGGCTCGATTCCCGTCTCTGTGTGCATGGAGCTTGCATGTTCTCCCCGTGCTTGGTGGGTTTCCTCTCCGGTTTCCCCCCACAGTCCAAAGACATGTAGGTTAGGTTAATTGGCGTTCCCAAATTGGCCGAAGTGTGTGAATGAGTGAGTGTGTGTGTGTGTGTGTGTGTGTGTGTGTGTGCCCTGGATTGGCACCCTGCCCCTGCCTTGTGCCCTAAGTCTCCTGGGATAGGTTCTCCCGTGACCCTGAATACAGTATTAAGTGGTATATACACGATGCATAATGATGTTGTTGGTTGTTTGATAGAATTAGACTATTACTGTTTTGCACTATTTGCAAAAAGGATCACTCCTTCCTTATAAGGAAAGGATCACTCCTATGATGGGCGCATGTGTGAATGCGCATGGTTAGAAGACTCATAACATCTATCCTACTTTAAAAATATAAGGATGTTATGCTGCCTATTTTTATTAGTTAATGTTAGCTATATACCCTGTGCCCCTGAAAGCTTACTGACAGGTTGGCGGTTACTTAACCCATAAGCTGAACTTGTAGACATCAATCAATACATCTTAAATTTTGCTCTGTCAACTTCCAATCAATCTTTTTGCTATTTATCGACTATCTTGCATGATGTACACTTTTGCAATTATTGGCTCTTCAAGCAATTACTTTCAACCAGAGTGCACAGATATTCTTTCTCCACAATTGGAGAAAAAAGTAGCAGACTACTCCAGCAGCACTACAACTACACTGATTTATTATTCACAATCAGGCAGCATATTATATGTTGCTTGATTGTGACTAACATGTATTTCACTGCATACATAACAACCAGAGATTATATAGTCAAATTACAATAGCGGTTTAGTTGCTTTTGGTTTCTTTGGAGAGAGCTCACTGTTTTGGAGCTCAATTCTGAAAGGCATGGTTCGGTAATGGAGGTAAAGGCTGATGTGAACAAAGGCTGATGTGAAAATTTGAAAATGACTGCATTACAGCTAAGAGGCAGTGATGAAAATTCTACACTTACACTACCTCTCTTTTTCTTCCTCAGCTATTGATTACAGCGATGCCAGTATGAACGAAGCTCGCGCTGTATTATCCTCCATCTCTGACTTTCTCCACAATGCCCAGGCCTACATGCAGGGTCATCTACAATGCCAAGACATAAATGAGAGCTTTTTATGGGAGAGGTAGGACCGTCCATACTGCTGTGTGTATTGAATATCAATTAAAAGTTTTTTTTTTTTTTTTAAGTCCAATTGTGCCTCGCTTAGGTTATCAGTCACACAGGCCACAGTGCGAACTGTACTTGCAGATGACTTCGACACACCAAAGGCAATGGACGCCATCATGAGCCTCATTCATCACGGAAACTGTCAGCTTCAGCCTGTTGTCAAGGTAATCTTATAGGTGTGTCAGTCTATGTTGTTTTTCTGAACTTGAGTCAAAATCCAGTGACTCGAGAATCTGAGTCTATCACTAACATAAGCTCACCCAAACTGGACAGTTTAAATTTCACTTTTATGTCTCAGCTTCAATTCAATGTATTGAACTGTGCAATTTGTATTAATAGTAATGAGGTTTGCCTTTCTCTTTCTGCTTTTTTACAGATTGATGGAGGCTCTAGGAGTCCAGCTGTGTTTGGCGCAATGCTGGCTTACATCAGGGATATCATGGATGTCTTTGGAGTTGACCTGCTGGATGAAAAGGTCAGGGGTCATTGCTTTTAGTGGCTATACCTCAGAACTATATAAAGTTTGATTAAAAAAAACATTTAGCAGCCATGATGAGTCATGGGAATGTCCATGTCATATTGTGTACTGTATGTAGGCTGAGGAGAAGCAATATGTCAGTAATAAAACATTGTGTTGCTGGAAAATAACAGATATTCAGCTGGTGTGGTGCAGCTCAGAATGAAATCAGTTTACCTTTACCATACTAAAGTTGATTATTTTCCTTTAACAGCATACCGTTAAGTGTTCTGCTCCTCTTTATATCAAATAGTTTCACAAATCAGGTCTCTGTTGAGGAAATACACCTGTTCCTAGTCGAGGCCCTAGAGTTTGCTCAATTTTGCCATCTTGTGGAGTAACTAAGATTAGATCTTATTTTCATGTTTTGATTTATTGACAGTCCATAAGACATTTTTATTTAAGAACATGGACTTTAAATTAATTTGCTGGGTCAGATTAGAATGATAATTGGCTTGGTCTCAGCTCCAGGCAGTATGTTTGACACTTTTGGTTACTGCAGAAATCAGCCATTTCAAACAAGTGCTGTGGGAACTACTGTCTGAGTGCTCTTATTAGCAAATGAATCAACACTTTCTCATTCCAGATTGCTGTGGTATAAGGGATTGTAATCAAAAGTGCCAAATAATGTCACAGGAAACCTTAAATACACAAACCACCAACACTGAATTGCACAATATTTTCAGAACTCCTTTTAGATTTTCAGTTTCACATTGCACACCTACAAACAGGTGCAGAAAAAGCAACTAATGAGAATCTTTCTTTCAGGAGTCGTGCAGTGCTGAATCATCCAGTATTTTACACAATGTAGTGGAGCAGCTGGTGCACTTCCGTAGCGAGGTTCGAAACTTTGCTCTCTCTGTGGACGACGAAGCAAATCAGGACCATCCCAAACTGCCTCAGAGAAATAAACCACAGTCAGATCGGCAGCCCTTGCTGAAGGCCTGTGATGCCCTTCGCAATGATCTAATGCCCTTGGGAGTTCACATTAAGGTACGACACAATTATTTTACTTCCAAAATAGACAATTTTATTTATTTCTTCACAAGATTTCTTCTGGGAATAATGGAAATGCAAAATGATGTTTTGATGTTCAGTAACACCATTCCAGCGCTAATTAATTACTTAATTAATTCTCGGCATATGACTTCGTATAACTTTTCTTACTCATACTAAATCAAGTCTGTAATGTTAACAAGGATGCATGATTGTAAATGACAGCTAAATGACAGACGTGTATTTTGTTTCAGGACAGAGGAACGAACTCCACTTGGGAAATCAAACAACAACAGAAGGAGAATAGAGACAAAAAAATCTAACCTTCACCTCAGTCTAGTATTGAAAGATGGATGAGTTTAATTGTTAATTGATCTACTGTTCATTTTATTTTATTTAAATAAAATTATTATTTTTAAATTGCTTAAAGAGTGAACATCTTTTCATCATTTGCTTCTGTCTGTTTTAAATCTTAGACATTGTTACACAGAGATAGAATGAGTATTCATCACAAAAGTAATTGGAGGATCTTGCCTGAAAAACTACTTAGTCATTATATGACAAGCATCTCATGATGGTGTTTTTTTCTGCATTTGAATCATCAGTTTTTTTTTTTATGTGTATGGCTAAGCATCAGAACGCTTACTTAGAAATTTATTATTCTAATGACCTCAAGCACATTTTGAAGAATGCTGATCGATGACTTAGGTGGAATTTTATTCAGTTTTATTGGTGTAATTGCACATTCCTTTAAATTATATTTATGCTTTATCTTTTCCTGATACACCATCACCTTCACATGGCCCCACGTGTAAAAAAAAAAAAAAAAAAAGATTGGAGGATCTCGGTAATTACTCCATGGTTACAGTGACCAATCCAAGAATCAGGCACCTCTTGAGGCTCCTGTATGTATAGACTTAGGCAAACCAACAAAGCACTGTGCAAATAAGAGGACAGGACAGTGGATTATTTGCTAAATAAATAACCATTCTAACAAAGAGAACTCATATGCCTCGAGGCGGGGTGGGCACACACTCAGATGCTCATTAACACACTATGAGCAATTTGGGGAATGCCAGTTAGCCTATTCTGTATGCAAACTCCAGACCCGAAGGAGGGAATCGAACTCCAACCCCGGAGGTGCTAACAAAGAGAACTCATATGGCGACAGTGGTAACCTCTAAGCCTCCATGCTGCCCACACAGATAACAGGCGTGTGTGTGTGTATATATATATATATATACACACAGTATGCCACAAAAGTGAGTACACTCGTCACATCACAAT
>QMIH01000170.1:600457-634241 GCA_003987875.1 Clarias batrachus
TATATATATAATTTATATACATTGAATAGAGTACTTTAAATACAGAATACACCAGTCATGCATCAGATGACTTTAAATAAAAACATATATGATAAGCGTCAAGCAGTTTGTTTTTGTGTCACGTGTGAGTCCTCTGCTCTTCATGACCACACACGCAGTGGAATTTACGCAATATTTCAAGAGGTCATTTTCCCCAGCGCGTGCGTTTCCCCAGTCCGTTTCCGGTGACGTCATTGCTTTAGAGGCGGGGGAAAGAGTTTGTTTGAGTGAAAGCGGTGTTATTCCGCTGAGGGCTGTTGTGATAGGTGACTCAAAGAAGTTTTTATGACCCTTTGCGGATTATTTTTTACAAATACACACGCCACTACCGTGACCAAAGTTTGACGTGACGAGATATATTCTGGTTTTATTATTAAAAGGAGAAAAAGAAGGAACAAGCCAAACTTAATTGTCTTATAAACTTATTCTTAACGTTATTAAATCCTGGCGCGATGCCTCCGGCAAGGAAAACGAGGAAGCCTGATATTAAGATGGTCGTTCTGGGAGACATCAACGTTGGCAAAACGTCTCTTCTTCACAGATACACGGAAAGGAGCTTTAAAGACACGCTGAGCACAGTCGGAGGAGCGTTCTTCCTCAAGCAATGGGGACCCTACAATATCTCTATTTGGGACACAGCAGGTGGGTTTGAAACTCCTTAACATTCAGTCCGTCCTGTGTGCATTGATAGAGTTACACTAGAATTAGCCACATGATGTGGAAAGTTCTCATAATCACTTCAGCTTGAGCGTAAATATTTCACATGTAACCGTATAATATTTTTTTATATTCATGTAACTGCCCGTGTGACATAAATTCTAATTCAAATAGATTAATAAGAAAGTCAAATAAATATTCGAATTGGGATTTAAATTACATGGAATAAGTTACTAAAACAATCATCAGGTTGTTAAATTAATGCTTGTTTGAGTTTAACAAATATTTAGTTGGTCAAAGTGATTTAGCACAAGTTAATGGTATAGGAGAGATTGGCCTTTAAATTTTTTTTTGTTTTTTTAATTAGTTAAACTATCAAAAATGGCTCATTCACCTAAAAATCTGTTTGTAAACATTTGTCCCTGTGTCATACCTGACCAATGAGCTGTTCCATACTAAATATTAAAGTCTTTTAAATGTAGTGATGAGTTAAGACTTTAAAAAATTTATTTAATAAAATAAGACGGCACACAATTTTTTTTAAAGCATTTACAATACAGAAATGTCCAACTTCTTGCTTGATCAGCCTTTGGCTCATTGGGTCGATTGTCTTCCTCTTAACAATATCCCGTTGGGTTCAGGTCAGGCGAGTTGACTGACCAATCAAGCCAAGTAATATCATGGTCAGTAAACTAGTTAGTGATATTTAGTTAATGATGGGGCAGGTACTAAATCCTGATGGAAAAATGAAATCAGTATCTCTGTAATGCTGGTCAACAGACAATCAACATGCATAACCCATTAGTGAACTTGTAATCTGTATGATTGGTTTTAGTGTAGCCTATATTGTAATAATGTTATCGTGGACACTTCAAATTGACCTGCACTCGATGTGGAAGGTGATTCTCCATAAACAGTCAGCATATTTAGACTGTGTTTGTGTTACTTAAAACATAGATTTTTTTCAGTTATAGTATCCTAAACTGTGGTTCAGTAATGCAGTCTGTTACAATATCACCCTCACATTGGACATGTACCTTTTTTCCTCATTAAGGTTTTTTTTTTTTTTTTGCCTGTACTTTCCCCCTTATGTACATGCTACGAAAAAAAGAACCAGAAGCATTTCCATCTTGCTATATGATGGGCAAATTATGCAATGACGGAAATCTCAGGGTCAAGAAAGTTTGCTTTCACATGTGCATATGGGGAATTTACAGTGAAATAGAATGGAGGTACTGACATCAAATTGTAACCAAGATGTATCTAAAAGAAATGTCAAAAGCCATACAGACTGTACAAATGCCTGACTTCATTCTAATTTCATATTTTAATGCATAACTCCAAGAGGAAATGAAACGATAAGAGAATTATAGTTACCTTAGTATGTAAAGCAAGCAAATATAATTTGACTGGTATGATTTCTGTGAGTGTTTGTGTAAGAGCTTACATGTTTACATCTTGCATTCCTTTTTTGGTATCTGATCAATGTGTCTATCAGTCTTAGGACAGTCTTAGTCTTGTTTGTGTAGTCATCAGTAATTTAATGTCAACCACATTTAAGGTTAGAATCGGTTTATTCTTTGCTTCCTTATATTTATTTTAGCTTCTGTGCTGTATTGATTAAGACTTGTTTAACTATTTATGATAAGAGGATCAAAGGAACCACTTTATTTTCTTTTTAGTGTAATTAGATTCTGTGAGAAGCCTCTGGAAAACATTGAATTGATGAGGTAGAACCTAAAGGTCAAAGAAAGAGGTAATGCTTGTGTTTATCTGGGGAGAGATTTGGATGGCCTCAGCATTCAAACAGGCTTAAAGGCTGACACTACATACTTTATGGAGGAATATACTGTTCTACATTACAAATCTAATTAAACATTACAGAGCATAATATATACCATAAATATTACACCATAGATTCTCTAAAGGGTGAGGTTAGGTTAATTGGCTTGCCAGTCAAGCACCATAATATAATGGTTTTTATATTAGTTTTGGCCCTCGAGCAGATGTCAAGTCCTGCTGGAAACAGAAATCAGCATCTTCATATAGCTTGTCAATAGATGGAAGCATGAAGCACGCTAAAATCTCCTGGTCAATCCCTATGTTGACTGTGGACAGTGGACCAACACCAGCAGATGACATGACACCCCAAATCATCACAGACTATTGCAACTTCACATTGGCTCTCCACTCTTCTATCAAACTCTGGGATCTTGATTTCCTAATAAAATGCTAAATTTTCTCCTGTCTGAAAAGGGGACATTGGACAGGTAAGATGTTTCTGATGTTGTGTCTGGTTCAGGCGTGGCTTGATACTAGGAATGCAACAGTTGTAGCCCATTTCATGAAGACATCTGTTTGGCTCTTGATGCGCGGACTCCTGCCTCATTCAACTGCTCTGTCAAGTTCGTACTGTAAATTGGCTTTGCTTGACAATCTTCTTAAGGCTGCAGTCATCCATGTTGCTTGAGCACCTTTTCCTTCCAGATGTTTCCCTCCCAGTCAACTTTCCATGAATATGGTTTGATGTAACACTCTGTGAAAAGCCAGTCATCTCATCAATGAGAAGAGGCATTGTATGAATAGTGATTTACTCAAACACAAATATTATAATATATTATTATAATATTTTGAGATACTGGATTTTTGTAAATAAGTTGCTGTAAGTTGTAATTATTGAAATTAAAACAATAAAGGCTTGAAATATTTTGCTTAGAAGATATGAGTTTAAATTTTTGAATAAAATTTGATAAATTAAGGAATTTTTAAACAACATGATTTTTACTTACATTATTACTTTAACAAATTCATAAATCAGAGTTTTTTTGTGTGTTATTAAGCCACCAGGAACATGATTACAAATTTGCTTTGAATCTTTAACTGACTTTAATCTCACAAAATTTTCAGGTCGTGAGCAGTTCCATGGTTTGGGCTCCATGTACTGTCGTGGTGCATCAGCCATCATCCTGACATATGATGTGACCAGCTGGCAGAGCCTGATGCAGCTTGAGGAAAGGTTCCTGTCTCTCACTGACACGGCCAACAGTGACTGTGTTTTTGCCATTGTAGGCAACAAGGCTGACCTGACTGACTCTTGTGCACAGGTTACTACCACTGAGGACACCCCAGCAGGCCCCAGCCCTCCACAAACGCCTACTGTCCATAAGCAAGTGGCACAAGAGGACGCTGTGGCACTTTACAACCGCCTAATTCGCTACAAGGCTCTTGACACACACATTCTTCCACGTGCTGAGGATATGTGCTTTGAGACAAGTGCAAAAACAGGCTACAATGTTGATTCATTATTCGAGACACTGTTCGAGTTGCTGCTGCCGTCCATCGTCAGAAAACAGGAGCAAATGCAGACAGAGTCAGCTACTGTATGTTTGGACGACCTTCGGGAAAATGAGAATAAGAAAAGTGAATGTTGTGTGTGAAGAATACTATTGAATGCTTGAAAATGGGTGTCATGCAGGTTTCTATGAAAAAAATGAAGAGTAGTAAATCAAATTGATGACTAATTAAATCAATCATGGAGACATATCGCCACTGAAGCATGATAAAGTCAGTTAACTTGACTTCATGATGCTCTAGCTTGGCCCAAATCACAATCAGAATCTTTCCATGAAAACCATAACAGCTGACCCTGTACCAGTGTCGGTGATTGCGGTTTGTGTGTTTATCCTATGAATCACTCTTTCTGACACCTTTGCTTGAGATATTCGTGTCTTTGGAGAAGTGGAAGTCTTAGCATTTGGGTGTATAAAGAAGAGACATTAGATGTCGCTGTAGATGCTAGCTGTAACTTGGCCCTTTTTACACCAGTCGACAATCTTGGCATCCTAGAACTTAAAGAAGATTTAAGACTGCTGACCTTAGATCAGCCTGAATGGGGCACAGTATTTCATGTTATTGTGGTTTGGATCAAGACAAGTCTGTGTTGACAGAATTGATTGATTAAGGTTGCTCTTTACTCACTCGGCCTCAGATGATCATACTCTGCAGCAGGTTCTACAGTTCTACACTTATAGACTTGAATGTATGAAAATCAGGTTTATTGTATATGGTGTCTGTTTTATCACAAACATGTGCCAACCCTGGAATTTCCCTGTTTTAAGGCATTTTATTTCATTAACTGTTCTGTGAAAAAGATTTATAGAATTTTATACACTGTATGTGCATTGTATTATAAATTAAAATAAAGGCTATGTAAATTAATTTGAACCTTGCTCATCTATACTCCCTTTTTAATTTCCCTTTTTAATGAATTTTTTCATGTACACATCAGTTTGCCGTTCCTCTACTAGATGCCATCAACTATAAAACATTGTATACTACACTGCTAATTATTTTTTCAACATCATTATTTAATCAACCACCCCCTTATTCATTGCTACATATAGGCTATACACCTATGTGTGACACTATGAAGCTATTCCAAAAGCTTATTTTTGAAAGGTCATGAATCTTAAGTCAAAGAGTCGTTGATCCTGTGTCACAGCCATGTACAAAGTTTACAGTAGATATCCGTGCAGTACAGTGTACATCAGCAACGACTGACCAGTATCACTTCTCTCTTTTCCTTCTACAAGCAGCGTTCGAGTCAACCCGAGACTTTTGATTGTGGAGAACAACAAAACATGATGGTAAAAACTGCCTATATTTCTCTATATAATCTCATGTTACACGAATGTACTTATCCCAGCATTGCACTAGTGCTTGAATGCCATAAAGTAGGAGGTTTTCTCAGTACACAGAGCCATGATTACAGTGCTTGCCTCACATCTGAAACTCTGGCCTCCCAGGAACTCCTTTAATGGAGAAAATCACATGGAAAATCACTTGGAGAAAGGTCAGGATGTGGCAATAACTCTGAGCCGAGTTCCTCTAATGTGCACGTGGTGTTCGTGAATGTGTATACAGTAGTTCCCACAGTTGTTCCACTTGCTGAATGTTCACAGGAATGACTGCAGTGCCATTCATGGACATATGACCTTCCTTGAAACATTGCACCATTCAGATGTTTTACTACAGCAAGATTCTCCTCACTGTACTGTGCTTGAAGTCTTCTGTAAATTATTTTATGCCTTAATCACAAAAAACTGCCCTTGTTGCCTTCGTTCTTCTTCACCTTTCAGCAGTTTTTCACAAAGTCAGTCAAAAGATTCCCTTCTCTGTCCTCATGAATCTTGAAAATCTTTAACACTGCCGAACCGGAACCAGCACCTCTCAGGGTACAAGTCCATCTTCTCCACTTCTCTTTCTTAGCAACTAGGTGGTGCAATAAACTTCACATAGCTATCTGAACAGGTACGTCATTGGCTGTCTTGAAATCAAGACTAAATGCGCACCTATCTACCATGCACTTTAATTGACAAGAGGGTAAAGCAACATGAAAAGCAAACAGCTGTAGGGAGAAAGCAAAGCATTTAAAAGAAAGTAAAAAAGTGTAGAATTAAGGGGAAAATCATCAGTCATTGCAAAAGTGCTGGCCTTAGCTAATATAACAATCTGGAATGTACTGAAAAAGTATACTGGTGAATACTAACAGGAAGACCTCAAACAACAGCTGTTGTTGGCAGAACCATCGTAAGATCTGTTGCTAGACCATAACATGTTAACCACCCATCAGCAGTAAAAATTGGAAAACCAGATTGTGATGCACAAAGAAATACAGAGTGCAAGTCAAGTAAATCACCAGATCTAACCCGAATTGAGCAGCATTTTAAATCTTACAAAGGAGACCGAAGGGTGGAAACTCCAAAAAAATAACAAGCCAGGTAAGTCATTACAAAAGATGATGTCAGTGGATTACCAACTTGTTGCATTCATTGCACATTAGGAATTCACAACTGAATTATTTATTGTAAGATAAATTCTTCTTATTCTGTTCCTATTCTTCTGCTAAAAAAATAGTCCCTTAATTGTATAAGTGTAATAGTCCCTTGATTAATTATTTTGGTTTATATCTTTAGATATCTATAGATATTTTGATCTATTATTTCATCTATTGCATCACTGATTTGATTGATCTGAAAAGCCTAATTTTAGTGTGTAACAAAAGCAAAAGAACTTGGTTCAGGCAGGTGAATAAGCTAGGAAGGAGTCTTGGAAAGGTACTGGTCCACCATGACCAGAGCCAAACCAGCTTCAATGTGCTGAGCTCATATACTGATTGCTTTAAGCCTCTATATGGTATATGACTATCTAGCAAAAAGCAGAAGTTTCCCTGAACCACCCTATGTTGCAAAATAGTATGATGGTAACCACCATCCTTTAAGTTAACATCCTTGTTTGTTTTTCTCATTTTTTTTTCTTGTTTTAAATCCCCATATTTTTCATAATATTTAATATGATCTACAAAAGAGTGTTCAGTTGTATGAAGGATCTTCTGCATTCCACAGTTAAAAATATGGCCTGCACTTCACAGAACCTATTAATTACACATGTGGAACTGCTTCCTTTGACTTTATACGCACTGCAGCACCAAAAATATCTCTGTTAATCTAAAGTTTTATGAGAAATGTATGTCGTTAAAAAAAAGGGTAAAAATTCAAACATATAATGGTTCTCAAAGTGATTATGAACAAAAAAAACTATATATGATCAAATAGTGTATCTATTTGAGATTAATTATTTTTTTTAGGTCATGTGTACTGAATGTCCATATTCATGTCACAGCAATCCAACATACAAGTTTATACAAGCGACCAAAGGCTCTTTACAAACAACGTAAGGACAAAACTATGATTTGTTGATTGTACTGTATACAGTGTTGCAGGGGGGCCTAGAGCCTATTCCAGGAGACTTAGAGCATGAGGCGGGATACACCGTGGATGGGGTGACAATCCAAAACAGGGAGGACACACACACTCACACACTCATTCACACACTACGGGCAATTTGGGAACACCAATTAGCCGAATCTAATCTACGTATCTTTGGTCCGAGGGAGGAAACCAGAGTACTTGGTGAAAACCCATGCACATTTATCTGAGACGGTAACCACTAAGCTACCATGCTGCCTTATTTATTTACTTATTTATTTCTTTTATTGTGGCACCACCCAGAAGAGTGTGTTTTTAGCACGTGTCATACAAAAAAAAACAGTAATTAAATAAAAAAAATTATAAATCCATATAGATTAACAAAGTTTTGTGACAAAATTATGCATAAGACTCACTTGTCAGACACATAATCTTTACATAAATAATCATAATTATATAGAGAGACAAATGTTATTTCATACAATATCTCAGTTGCTTCCACAAATGACCACTTGGCTGTACTGTTTGCCTTTATTTCTCGATGTTCTCCTTTTCACACATGGACTTGTAATGGGTAAACAGTAGCACTTTTCCAATGGGGAATTAAGGGGTCATCATGACATATTTGATTAACAGTCTAGGCAGCAACAGGTTCAGATATAGGTAAATATAGGCAAATGCTTAATTAAACAATGAAATAGTGCAAATATATATTTAGTATATATACAAAGTAGTAGGAGGTGGAAGAGCTTTATCCTGAATACAGCGTTGCAGGGGGGCCTGGAGCCTATTCCAGGAGACTTAGAGCATGAGGTGGGATACACCCTGGATGGGGTGACAATCCAAAACAGGGAAGACACACACATACACACACACACACACTACGAGCAATTTGGCAACACCAAATTGCCCGTGTTGTAGTAGGCATAGTAGTCGGAGGAGGAGAAGGCAGCGTGGTGGCTTAGTTGTTAGCATTGTCGCCTTGCACCTCCAGGGTTTAGATTCAATTCCCACCTCGGGTCTGTATATGTATATGTTCTCCATATGCTTGGTGGGTTTCCTCTGGGTGCTCCAGTTTCCTCCCACAGTCCAAAGACATGCAGATTAGGTTCACTGGCATGCCAGTAGTGTGTGAATAAGCATATGATTGCGTCTGTGTGTGTGGGTATTGCTGTGGATTGGCAACCGGTTCATGGTGTACCCCGCCTGGTGCCCTAAGTCTCCTGGGACAGGCTGTATGCAGGATAAAGCGGTACAAACAACGAGTGAGTGAGTGAGTAGTAGAAGGAGCAGACGTAGTAGTAACAGTAGGAGTAGGAGTGGGAGGAAGAGGAGGGAAAATGAATAATAATCAGGGAAATATGTATATGGTCATTGCATAAATATAAATATAGATACTGCTCGTTTTCTGGCTATTTTGGGTGTTAAGTAAGTGGGTGATCATTTTTTTTTTCTTTTTCTGAAGCAGCCTAACCATGAGCACCGTCCAGCATTTTTCGCCCAGTGATGACGTAAAAGCGCTTTCCGTTTGTAACGGTTTTAACGGTAGATGTTTTTTTAAGGTCGCCCACTTAAGTTATTGCAGCCCACACCGCCAACATGACTGCGGTTTTCCTGTTCATAGTTTAATCCGGTTATCAGCTTGTGTCACACCGACTTTAAATTCTTGTCCCGAAGCGGACAGAGAAACAAAAACAGCCGAAGGTCTACTTGGGCAAGACTGGGGAAACACCGACTTATATGGCCATGCGGTGGCGTCATTTCCGTCTTGATTTTTGTATTTTTAATGTAATGTGGAATAGTACTGATAAAAAAAACAAAACAAACAAAAAAAAAAAACCCACCACATTCAGGAATGTTTTTTCAGAAACACGCATGAAAAGTGCATACAAAGTCTCGTTTTATCTGCATCCACATTGTTTAGCTTTCATATTAAGTTGTAAATGTATTAAATGACTGCATGCGCGCAGAAAAAAACTAAACTGTTACGCTTCGGATGGATTTATTACTATAATGACTTTAACGTGCACGCTTAATGAGCGCCGATATAGCCGACGGTATAAATAACCGCAGCGCAGGAAGCGCGCGTCGGTGCTGCTAGACACACGTACACCCGCGCGCGAGTAAAAATAGGCGTCACGAGCTCTTGTTTACAAGCGAGACAGCCGCGGTGAGCAAGCTGTGCAAAGAAGAAGGGGGGAAAAAACAGGATAATCTTGTTTTATCCAGACATTCTAAATTTCTCATCCTTGTTTTAATACGACATAACGTAAAACGTGATTTATATGCTTTATTTATGCGCTTCTTATATATCCTGTCATTTTGGGGGGTTCTTAGCATTGTACTAGTAACTTCTGGTCAGTTCTCATATTATCCTGTGTCTGCTGACTATATGTAAGATATAACTTCGTGTTACTGCCTTTATTGCTATTGGATACCTTGAATTTTCTTCGGAATCATGAAAGTATCTATCTATCAGAATACGCAACAAATGTGGTTTCGGGATTTAAAGAAAGAAAACAGAGTATTTATGGTAGCTGTTTTGGATATTTTTACTTGTGCACATGCAGTCTGACGAAGAAACGCATCACACACAGTGTGTACAGTAAAACGTGTGTCATTTTCGCAGTGTATTCAAATCAGGGCTGGGGGAGGGAGCGGTTTGCTTTGCGCGCGGGGGATTCGCCTGTGCCTCCTGCGCTGATTGGCTCATCCAAACGTGAATCTTTTTTCGCCGGCCAATGAGTCCAATGAGCAGGCACATTCTTTGGATTGACAGTCACGCCCCGTAGACGGTTGCACCGCCTTATATGACTGTGTGTTTTCCTCCCTGACTAAAGCTAGGATGTGTGTAAACGTCACGCGTTGTTTTTCTCTCATATGAGTTCAGTCATTCTGAAAGCGGCGTTACTTTGTAGCGAAGCGGCACCGCGGTCTCTTTCAACAAGCGAAAGTGTCCGTATTGTTGTTTTAGTTTTTTTTTTTTGTTTCTGGAAGGATTCAAAAACAAATCATAATAATATACAAGTTGCAGAAAGTGAACGTGAATATTATCCCGAAGCTCCAGGATGGCGAGTCCGCCACAAACGGGAGGGAGTTCGTCTTCAAACGTCAACATGCATTCAAACAGCGTCAGGAAAAGCGGATACCTTAAAAAACAGAAGCATGGACACCGGAGGTTTTTCGTTCTGAAAGAGCAAAGTGACTGCTCACCGGCAAGGCTGGAATATTACGAGAGCGAGAAGAAATGGAAAAACAAATCAGCTGCGAAAAGAGTCATCTCTCTTGACTCGTGTCTGTGCATAAACAAGCGTGCAGACGCCAAACACAGGTACCTTATAGCTCTGTATACCAAGGACGAATATTTCGCCGTAGCCACTGAAAACGAAAACGAGCAGGAGAGCTGGTACAGAGACCTCACCGATTTGATGAGTGAGGGAAAAGTGTACGACAACACAACGACAAACTCGGCGTCCTCCTTAGTGGGCTTCGACGAGGGTAATTACGGTATGATTACTCCAGTGAACGCAGCTTACAAAGAGGTATGGCAAGTGAATTTGAAATCTAAAGGACTTGGACAGACTAGAAACATCACGGGAGTCTACAGGTTGTGTTTATCAACTCGGTCGATTAGCTTTGTGAAACTTAACACTGAAGTTCCATCTGTCAGCCTGCAGCTCATGAACATAAGGCGGTGTGGTCATTCGGACAGCTTTTTCTTCATTGAGGTTGGCAGATCTGCCTCTACAGGACCTGGCGAGCTCTGGATGCAGGCAGATGACTCTGTGGTGGCACAAAATATTCACGAAACCATTTTAGAGGCGATGAAAGCGATGAAAGAGTCATCAGAGTTTAGACCACGCAGCAAAAGCCAGTCTTCAGGATCCAACCCCATATCCGTACCCACCCGGCGCAACCTAAACAATTTGCCTCCCAGTCAGACAGGGCTGGTAAGGAGGTCAAGGACGGACAGTGTGGCAGCCACATCACCTCTAAATAAGTTTACTTCCTGTCGGATACGCACTGCCAGCGAGGGTGAAGGTACGATGGCGAGGCCGGTATCCATGTCGGTATCAGAAAACGGCAGCCCGAATGTCCGGAACCACATGAGCAGGTCCAACACCGTTTCTGTTGGATGCCGTACCTTTGAAGCATCGCTTCTCCATCACAACCGATCATTGTCTATGTCTGTGCCTGTCGCTCATTCACCTCCATCTCCCATAAGCCCACTGAGTCTATCCTCCTCTAGTATGAATGGCTCTACCTCCACCTCAGCAGTACACAAACCTTCAAGTTGCAGTGGCTCTGTCTCAGGCTCACCTAGTGACACTGGCTTTCTGTCATGTGATGAGTATGGGTCCAGCCCAGGGGATATGAAATACAACGCATCCAACCGGAGCAACACACCATCATCCTTTTCTGGGACACCCCCTTCACGTGAAAGCACTGATCTCCATGGTTACATGATGATGGACAGTCCATCAAGCCACTCATTGAATAAGATTCAGGCATCCAGCAGAGAGAAGCTGAACATGGAGAAGTTGTACAGGAAGAGAACATACTCCCTTACAGCACCACAACAACCTAGGACCCCCTCCCAGCAGTCATCAGCCTCACTTGATGAATATATGTTAATGTGGGCTGTGTACGCTAATGGTCACTCAGGGCAGAGCGTACACTCTGTTTCTCCAAAAGTTTCATACCCTGAGGATTATGGAGACCTTAAAATTGGTTTTTGCAAAAATTCTGTGAGTAACCAAGGTGATGATGGCTACATGCCCATGACACCAGGTGCGGCTCTACAAGGCAGCAAAAATGACCCCTATGTGCCCATGAGCCCCATGTGTGTCTCGGCCCCCAAGCAAATCATCAATCCCAGATCCCACCCTCAGGCCACAGGTAGGCAAGGCATAAGCAATTCTGCAAGCATTGGATCACTGGATGATAGTGGTTACATGAGGATGTGGTCTGGCTCCAAATCCTCGCTGGAGAGCACTGATGTCAGAGAGGGAAATCGGGAATATGTTAACATGTCGCCTGTTGATCCATGCGTCTCAGCAACTCCACCAGATTATTTCCCTGGAGGGTGTGCACCAGCACAGCGACCCTGTTTCATGTCAAATTCTAACAAACATGAATGTCCTAAAAGAGGAGAGGACCAGTATGTTTTAATGTCCCCTCAAGGGCATACACGAATAGAGGAAACAAAATGCAATGGCAACCCTGGGCTTTCGTTGTCTAGCCCCTCCACCTTTCTCCCACTCAGACATAGTCGAAACGATGGACTGTTTCACAGGGCACGAAACAGCAGGCAAAACAGATTATCTCTGGACACTTTAAGGATGCTCCCAAGAATGAACGAGCATCCCCTCCCCAGTGAGCCAAAAAGCCCAGGGGAGTATATTAACATAGACTTTAGTGAACCTGCACGGTACTCCTTGCCTTCTGGATCAGTGGAGAGCCAGGCTTCGCCTCCGAGCCTTGGCAGCATGAGAAGATCCCCACTTTGTGACTATATGAACGTTGACCTGAACTCACATTCCCCCAAATCAGAAGGAATCCTTGCTAATTCCCTACATGAAATCCCAGAGCTCACCAACTGTCCATGTTCATCTGATGAGGGACCGTACATCTCTGATGAGCAGAACTCCTCCTCTTCACCTGGCACCACGAAAGACGATTATGCTGAGATGAAGTTTGATGATACACGCATATCCCCCTCTATCATCATGGAGAATGGTGAAAGCGAGCCGGCTAGCCCCACAGATAGGCTGCAGCGGCTTACTCTGAGTGACAAGAGCATCTCAGGAATAGGAGCATTCCTCTTAGCCAACACCACAGTCAATCCTGATGGAGAAGCAAAAGTGATCCGAGCTGACCCACGAGGTCGAAGAAGGCACAGCTCAGAGACCTTCTCGTCCACCACCACTGTAACGCCAGTGTTTCCGTCTTTCGCCCACAAGTCAAAGCGGCATAGTTCTGCCTCTGTTGAGAATGTCTCGGTCCGCAGCAGTGAGGGTTCCGATGAGGAATCCGGCAGCCCCATGTGCAAAGAGACTTCTGCTGGGTTCCAGCATGGTCTGAATTATATCGCCTTAAACCTTATGGAAAATAGAGAGTTTGAGAAGTGTGAAAATATGATGGGATTCAAGACTGTCGGCTCCTGCAAAGGAGGAATAAATGGTCTACACGACAGCCCATATGTTTTGCTGGGATTCAAGGAGACGGTGACCACTGTAAAAGGTGAGATCTTTTGATGAGATGACGCTTTGTAATGGAAGTAGTTATGCTGGTAGTTAAGACATGATGAAGCTTGTACGATAAGGTTAGAGATGGTAGTCCTTAAGATATCTTGCTGATCATTCTAATTATTTTTAATTTAACATTTATGCATGAAACATATCTTTACATTCAAGATCAGTAATCAGCTTGTCGTTTTAGTTTTGGCTCCTTAGGCACAGTCTGTATTTAAAAGTGTACTTTAAGTTACTCTCTTTAAGTGTATAATTATCTTTAATTATAAGAACACAGTTACGTTCTTGTGGAGATTCATAGTAAGCTTTCAATTGATGTGAACTAGTCACATTAATTTTACACTCATGAATTATTGTTTGCTTTCATGACATTTTCTATCTGAAGGGAGAAAAAGTATGTCATATGCTTTTAAAAATTGCCTGTTTAAAAATTTCTGGGTAAATGAGAACGGGGGGTGAGAAAAACAGCACATCTGAGAGCATTAACGCGTAATGTGTTCTGTTATTATGCAATGCACCGTGCATTCAGCATAGCACCCTTCGCTTTGGCTTTGCATGGCGAGCCCTTGTTTTTGACCGAGAGAATGTGTTTTTCACTCGGAGGAATTCCCTGGAATTTCAGACGTGCTGAATGTGACGAAGCGCAGTGCCTGTGTGCAGTGGTAAACAAACTGCGTAGCACTGCAGTTTAGGGGAAAATGCGCTCATGTTTTGCTCTTTTTTTAAATTAATTAATAATTTTTTTTTATCAATGAAGGATTCAAGAATCATAACATCACACAGAAGGGTGTTTTAGTGCTTAAATGAGAAGTCTTTGTGTGGTCCTGAATTATTTAAAAAGCTTTGACGGTGAAGGGAACGTGAGAGTGGTGTTCAGAGGCAGGAGCCAACGTGAGATTGTTGTTTTGAGGCTTGAGCTCACGTGTCCAGGACTGCCTTCATTTTCAGTGTGGTTGTTTTCCAAGAAAATGCTTTCTGTTTTACTTTATCCTGTAACACAGTGTGTCCCATGTGGTACAGACATCCAGTATTTGCAGCAGGGAAACGAGTGCTGATAATTTGCCTAATTATGTGTGGGGGTGTGTGAGTGCCATGCAGTGCTCTCACATGCTGGAGCAATATGCTGCGCTGACTAATGTAAGTGCCTGGGGCCTTTCACCAAGCATGCTGTGTTTGCATGTGGCTCCACACACAGCCCCACGTGTTGAACACCACAGCACGTACTTCAAATTGTTTCCATCCTCCTCTGTGTTCATTTTATAACACATCCAAATGCAGCTGAGCATGAAGGTAAGGGTTTGTTAATGTCAAATAAATTAAGTTTTTTCTTTTTTTTTTTCTTTCACAGAGTTGTTAGGGATATAGAAAGAGAAGGAAATACTTGTTTATGGTTCGTCCCTTTCATGGACATATTAAACCTGAGGAACTTTGATTTTGTTATCAGATACTGATAAGGTTTTATGTTTGGGAACATGTGAGATATGAATATGCACTAGGATTATGGCCTTTTATTTTTCATCTGTCCTACTTCATTTATTTCTCTGGTTTACAAAAAAGGAAAACAAGAGCCTATTGGATCAGCAGTGAGAGGGAGGAGAAGTGAAATGAGTATATATCATGCTATTGGCTGTGCAGGTTGTCTGAATTAAGAAACAAGATTGTTGTGACCCTTTTTTATTTCCTGATTATCAAAGTGCCGACTGTTTGACTTTTAGTCAATGCTGTTGTTTTTAAGGGTTTGTGATAAGGTGCAGATAAAGGGCCAGAGTACCCTATAAATAGAAGGAAATCGATTTAGAGCTTTTTTAAAAGATCTTAACACACCAAAACAGGCTTAAGAGAAGGTCAGACCAGGTTCTCAGTTTGCAAATTTCTTTCCTGGGGTGAATCCAAGTCAATTATGGGCAGTCCTAAAGTGACATTGTTTGGAGCTACAATAGTGTTTCGGTGAACAGCTTGTTTGTGAGTTCACTTGAGAGTTAAATTAGACATTTTGCTTTAAGATGGAAAATGATTAAAATCAAGATATTTTGTGTGTGTGTGTGTTTTTTTTTTTTTTTTTGGCAAGATGAATTTTATCCACATCATCCAGTGTGATCATTGTTAAAGGCATTTGATCACCTTCATATAAGATATTAATATATGAGTAATATTGTTTGGAATTCCTTAAATCTAATAGTGTTCGAACTGCTGCTTTAAGCAGAAGTAAACATTATAAAGTCCTACACAGTGTGTCCTACACACTATCCCTACATAGTGCAGAGATCAGTTTTTGTAATTATGTCATATCCATCCATAATCCATTATTTAAATTCCAAATTGAAGCACTGCTGTTATGATTAACATGCCCATGATCTAAGCCCTCCTTTCATTCTTTCCTTCAAACATCACTACGGTCATTTAAAGCAAAGTGAATAACCTTTCACCCTTCAAGTTGCCTCGTGTGTCATGCGTGTTGTTGCCACTCATGTTGCATGTGATGTAACCTATATTGTCAGCCTTTCGTGTGTAGAAGTGAAACTGATCGACGGGTCCCTAGAGTAGAAATCCTAGAGTAGTGTATAGACAGTTAATCAAACGCTCAAACTGTCACCCTGTATCTTTCAGGGTTCTAGGGCCTCCTTGAGTTTGTGTGTGCATTTGTGAGTGTGTGTTTGTGTGTGTGGCAGATGGCCAAGCAGGGAGATGTGAGTGTCTAAGTGCACCTGCTACTCCACTCACTTCGGCCTCTTATCAGGCATGGCAGCAGCACAGACAATACACTAATGACAGCACACCATCTGCTTCGGCCCCAGGACAGGGGTTAGTTGAGCGTGTCCCTTAGAGAATCAGAGAGACTGGAGCTGAGAGACAGAGAATTTAAACAAACAACCTAACTAACTTATAAATTAATGAATTAATAAAAGCAGGATTTACTCTATAGCTGTTTTTGATGAATACAGAGAGAGATTGAGTGTAGCAAGGAAAAAGGAATTGTGATGAGACCATTCTGAATTGAAACCCATGAATGCAAGCACACAGACACGTAGGCGCACTGGAACTGTTTTGCTCAAGCTGGTCAGGTTTCAGCATGGCACTCATTCACCCCTGGCCTTAGAAGCGAGCAGCCAGCTAGAGCTGTGAGCATGCTCAGTATAGCAGCACCATCCCTTCTTTTACATTCTTTTTCTTACTCTCTCTCTGCCTGAAATCTGCCCCTCTCAGTCCACGGCCTTAGACCCATTCTGACCTGTTGTTTTTCTCTTGAATTTTCTTTCTCTTTCCCTCCTACACACATTCTCCTCCTTTCTCTCTCTCGCGCGCACACACACACATGCGCGCGCACCTCCCCCATCTCTTTCCCTTTCCTTGTTTTCTTCTTCATGCCATTCATTTCCATTAGCACTGTTGGCCTGTGTGATTGATAGACAATTCAGAAAAGACTGCATGATAGTTGGCTAATTTGAGCTATTTCAAGAGTTTTCTGTCAGATTAGACATTAATCAGCTGCATTTTAGGTGAGCATTTCTATTCCGTCCTTTTTCACTTGAGACCTAAAATCACCACCTTTAACCCAGTCAGACACCTGGTTATCTAATATGCATTCAGTATTTTCAGACTCTTCCCACTCTGTAAAGCCTCACTGGCTAAACTAGGCTGGGATGTTCCAACCTAAGATAACCTCAGCAACACCATCAACATTAACCACATTTAGACTGGGACATGAGAAGGAGATTATGCTTAAGGGAAAGTGGGGATTAGACATTGTTCAGCAGCTTGTGGTGAGGGAATAAGAGGCGTTTACACACACGGACACGCTCGAGCTCCAGCAGGTCCAAAACAAATCTGTCCTCAAATAGACCTCATATCCAGTTCAACACTGAATGAGGCAGATGTCAATAGATTTCTATTAAGTCTGCATGCTTGCTGGGAGCATAAAACGCAGTTTTAGTTCTTTATTCTTCATAAGTCTAGATCCATCATTAAGGCTACTGCACAGTATGATTTCCGGAGGAGCCAGTTGGCGTCTTGCTCCTCAGCCGGAATAGTTTGACATCTTCACCCAAAAAGACTTAAATTAGCAGATATGCCATTTCATGCCATGCGTATGTTGTTTACATGGCTGTCCCTTACATAAATGCTCTACTTTTTAAAGTGTTCTTGGTTGGTTGGTTTTTTATATATTACTATTTTATGCTTAGGTGAATCTACCTCTACAATATTCTTGTTGTATCTTTTGTGTAAATACACTTAAAATATAGTTTTCTATTCTATGGTCACGGGCAGTCGCCTAAGCATTTCACTACATATCGTACTGTGTATGAATGTGTTCACTACATATCGTACTGTGTATGAATGTGTGTGTGACAAATAAAATTTGAATTTGAATTTGAATTTGAAATTTGGTATCCTCAAAAGTGGTCCTGGTTAGAAGTCGCTCTCCTGTTTGTAGTGGTTTTGATGCCCATCGAAATGTTTTTTGGGGGCTGTTAAGACATAATTGTTGTCTTGAAGAAGGTTCCATTTAGTGGGCTGCTGAGTTTTACCCTGTCCACACATTGCAAAGTAAAAAGGTTGAGTGCTTAACATCCATTTCAAAGTATCACAGTAAATACTGACCATTGTAATTTCTGGAACGTTAAGCATATAATTATTTCTTTGCAGAGGGATCGCTATAGACTTATAGCAATGGGCGTTTTTTTTAGTTCAGGTATAACAAGTGGGCATGGAGTGTATCATGATCAGTGTTTGAACACTGTACATTATGTACTCAGGGTAATTATAGCTAGAGAGAGGTGAATAGTTGTTGAGGACAAACACGTAGCTGTGTAGGTTGGGTGAGGGGGGGGGGAAACTACAAGCTTTAGGATACCCCAGTCATTATAGAGGAATTGTTATACAACATTTTCCTTCAAGTGTCCATGATGCTACATAATTGGCTTTGAATAGCTTTGCTCTGGGAAACTGCAGGTTGATGCTAAAGAAAAGGCCTTCCTTAATTGTCTCCTATGTATTCTACATACATTTGACTGATTTTCCCACTTTTTGTAAGAACAAGGCTGAGAAATAGGGTGATTTGATAGGGGGTGACGGAAGATTTTCACATCGTTCTTGGCCTGGTTTCCTGTCTTCTGAACCATCAGCAGTTTTGCAAAGGAGAATGCTTCCTAAGGGGCTTGAACCAGCTTTATGTGCCAGCTTTAGGGCCATCGAACCATTTCATAGTGAACAGCATTACAATAGCTTGCACTCTGTGGATTAATGCCTGGCCTGCTGTGTGAGGACACGTAAACGAGAATGGCCTCCAAAACATGCTGCATCAGCCTGTTATGATGGGCAAAGTCTCGACTGGAAGCAGAAAAAGACTGGGTAATGAAAAATAGGTATAAACAGCCCTGTTCAAAAGGGATATGAGTAAGTAAATAAGCAGCAGTAAAAATAGGAAAGAAAGGTCAAGGGCTCGGCGAGCAAAGCTGATGATTAATTGCGTAGGTAAGGATGATGGCTCATAATAAGGGCAGCGGTTTCGCACATTTCCTATAAGACCTGGGTGTATTCTCTTTCTAGTCTGTTCTCCTTAGTACAAGAAGTACGTTTATGTGATGTACACACTGTATCCATAGCAATGCTCTCCAGGTCCTAGCTAGTATTGTCTAATATTGGGCAATTTTTGCTGACTGTCTAGCCCTTAACAGCAATGATTTATTTATTTATCTATCTTGTGTCTATGTCTGAAAGCACCCTTAACAGTTAGTTCTCTGACTGTACAGTTATTTTGCACTTTTTTTGATCAGATTATGTAATTAATGCCCTCTGGAACCATCATTCACCCTGCTGAGCCAAAGCTGTAGATTTTCCTCCATTCCTTTAGTCAGTGACAGTAATTCCAGTGGGATTAAAATGGCATTGTATTGGGATTAGTCTATCTATGCTGCCCAGTAGCTGACAAAGTTGATGTAAGTGCTGTCATTGCTCTCCCACCTTCATCCCCATTTATCTGAGTGTGATTTAAACGTGACTGTGCATGAAAAGTTAATCCATGACATACATAATCTGTCTATAATAGAAGTTAGCAGTAGACAACGAAACGTGAGATGTGGGGGGCTTGACTTTTATAAGGATGTCAGAAATATTGCACTCACTTCACACATTATTGCTGACTTTAAATACTGTGTCTCTCTACCCCCCCCCCCCACCCCCTCCTCTTCAGATTGATCATCGCATACAGGCGTCCATGACCGGCGGCGGCGGCGGCCGCAGCTCAACTTTGCTGCTGTAGATGAACTTTGACCTTCGACCCTCACTCTGCGTTCCTGACAGAGTACATCTTGATACTATCCAAGCTCTGCTCTGTAATTCAGGAACTGCAAATTGCTGCTCTATAGGTGACAACAGTCACAAACTTGTGTTGTGTATGATGTATAGTTTATTTTTTATTGTCGTAAACACTTTAGTCATATTTGGATGGCCCTGGAGAAATTAATAGAATACAGCCACACCTCATCACTCATGCCCTGCAAAAAATAAACACACCCAGAATGTCTAATATTTACTTACCAAACATACAGACCTCTACAAAGGTACATATTTAATGATTTATTTATTTCTAGTATAACAAATAAAATTTCTGACATTTACTGATTAGCAACAAAGACCCAGGAGACCGCTACATGTCCTACCTCAGGAAGAGTCTATTGTGGGTGTAAAAAATTCAACCATAATGCTGATTTATGTTTATTATTATTATTATTATTATTATTCCAATCCAAAGCCTTACTATTTCATTGATCTAGAATTTGCTGAAATATACGAATTAGGACCTATGTAATAAGAGAGACCTAAAGATGTAAATTATATCTATCATATTTTTATAGATGCTTATTTAATCTCACCTTGAATACGGAGTTTCTATATGAAAGAGGCCACTTATAATATAATATAATTTGGAAATATGCCTGAAATATGCAAGTTAAATCACTTAATCAAGTGGTTGTTGCACATGACAATTGCCTACCTTGACAAAGATTAAGTATTATTTTTATGACCAATTTTATACACACACAAACATTATATAAAATGTATGTGTGTGCCTGTGTGATAGATTTGTGCCCTATTATGTTTCCCTCACCACACCGGCCACACTTTATACCTCCACTTTTTTTTTCTCCTGTCACTGGTGTATGGTGTGTGTAGTAACTGGTAGAAACACAGGCACTTCACGGTGGGTTGCCAGTTGTTGACAGGCGACACTGTGAGGGAAAGCAGCTCCAGATTGTAATACATGACACTTTTGAATGTAGTGCATGTAACTCATTTAAGATGTGCGCGAGGGAGAAGTAAACCAAAATAAACCCTGGTTGCCGTTGTTTATTTACCCCTGTACAACAGTGCAAACTGTGCACAAAGATATTATTAGACGAGTATTTTGCTGAGGGTAAACTTATGAGATCTCTTCTGGCTGAAAAGGATTAAGAACTAATCTCTAAAATAAATAGCAAAGCAAAATAACTAAACACAGAAAGCATTACATGTCTGACAGGTTGTACAGATGAACTGCTTATTCTTTCAGCTAATATATACAATAATTATAGAATTTTTTACTAGAAGACTCAACCAAGAGACACAAGACACTTTATTAAGTAATTCTGAAAGAAAGAAAAAAAAAACAAAACAACTTGATTCAAGGGCAAATCCTGTTTTTTTAAGTACCATCTGTTCACCCTATTGATATGCAATATTTACACACACACACAGAAAAAGGTGAAATTAGTTTACAAAAAGGAACCAAATGTGTAAAGACTCAATGTATTTGCTGAAAGATTTTACACGGAGAACTATTTGCTGTTTGTACATTTTCTTTCTGCCAACTTTATTAAACTTAAAATTCAGCAGTATTCCTGGAGTATAATCGAGTAAAAAGATTAATTGAACTTGCTGTGTCTTCCATTGTCCAGAATGTCATATCCTATTTGTCGTGATGTCCTAATGCTATATTAAACGATCATTTAAAGTATCTTGGTAGAATATCTATTTTATTTGTGTTGAAAGAGGATAGGCACATGCAATAAATAAATAAATAAACATTATCATTTTAAATCTAACCTAGTTGTGTCCTGTTTTTATTATTACATGTATCAAAATAAAATAAAATAAAAATACGACTGACTTGTATAAACAGAAGAAAGTGACATATCAGTTAAACAAACCGGGGCTGCTGGTCAAAACAACACCGTCAGAGCTTATTAAAAGGAGATATAAACGAGGCTGGCGCGCAGCACCGGATATTGCCATGACTACACGCTCCGGGGCGAATAAAGGAAGGAACGCGATGTCCATTCGTAAACAAAGCGAGATGATTACTTCCGGTTGGGCGAACGGATGAAAAAAGAACAAGGGGGGGCCGGAACAGAGTGTTTTTCAGGCACAGCGATAAAGAGCGGAGCACTGCTTTAGAAGTCGGGCGTGCTGTCTACAACTAGTCTGAGCTTGGACTAGCCTTCGGCGACACACGTCTCTCTCTCTCTCTTTTAGAACCGGATACAAGAAGAAGAAGAAGGGGGAGAAAAAAAAAACGACTCCCTTCATGGAATTCCGTTGAATGTGGCGCCGTGATAGAGTGAGAGCCAGGAAACGTGTAAAATACAGCTGCATAGCGCTAAACTGTTCAGCACTGTATACTACTGTACTCATTAAAACCATCAAATTAAGCCGATAAGACTGCTTATTTTACTATCCATCATATTTACAATTTTATAGAGGTTTGGGTGTAGCTCTATTTACAATAATATAACACATGGGAGCTGATTTTGTGGTGTTCAGGTGACACGTGACCTACTAGTTTTACTTTGATCAAGCACCAAAGATCTAAATCAGTTTGCCAAATAATCATGTAGTCATCCATACATCCATTCTTCTAACATTGTGTAGAGAGAATTTAAAGCAGAGGACAGGGACACCATGGGTGGGATGCGAACCCAATGCAAGACATAAGCATCCCTATTCATGCACTATGGGTAATTTTAAAATAACAATCTGCCTAAAACTGTGTGTCTTTAGACTGTGGGAAGAAACCAGACCAAAGACCTATCTGTTTCTTGTGCAAAGATCTATCCAATTACGGAAACTTCAAAGCGCTCTAAATAAGAGAGTAAATGTAAATGTAAACCAGGATGTTGTTGTTGGACTTTCGGGCTGATCAAGGGGACACCACAGCAGACCATCCAATTCTCACACAACTACACAGACCAGAACCTTGAACCCTGGAGGTGCTATGAAACAGTGCTGACCACTAAGCCACTATGCCACCATATTAATATCTAATAATATCAACTAAAATGTTAACACAATTCCAAATATGCACCTATTAAGATATTATAATCCAGACCCTGTTCAGGGCAGAAGGATAAAACTTACAAAGACATGAGAAGAACATATGAAAAGCGACACAGACCTTAACCTGAGCTCAGGATCAAACCTCACCCTGGAGCTGTGAGGTGGTACCACTTAACCTTTGCATCAATATGGCAGCCATTAACTGATATATAGAGTTCAAATGTCAGAGGACCCCCCAAGACTAACCCAGGAGTATGAGCCAAAAACTGAGCAGTCAGCAAGACATTTACCATCTATGGTAAAAGCATAATGAAGTATTAATAAGCATATAGATTCTTGATGTCTTGTATTTTAATCATGGACCTCTATATGTGGAGACAGAATGGATAAATATTTGCTTAAAATAATAAACCCATCTATCCATTAAAAGAAAACGTCTACTGCTTGATCTGAATACTTTTTTTTAACAATATTTGACATGGAAAGGAAAAAAAAATAATCATGCTTGACTTTAAATAATATAATGGCCTGTAATCCAGAAATGTATGTTGAAAGGAAGTATTATTTTTTACAAGAAGACACTGTTTGTGTGGGAGATGGCATCCCCTTAAAAACTGAACCCTGATATTTTTCAGACACAAATACATGTTTTCAAGTTAAACCATCAGAAACATACCAAAGACACAGTTCAGTCCTCCTATGAGCCCTGTAAAGTCACTTTTCATCAAAGAGATGGCCTAAAAGAATATTGTACCATAATAAACCCACAACATTTAGAAAAGGAACATACAGTCCCAAACTCAGTACTGTTTATATTGCCAGTCTCACAGGGGGGGTGCTTCTAGAACATTTTGGACTACACAGGAAAGAGAATTCCCATAAGATACAAAAAAAATTTGAAGCATTTGGAAAACTATTCTGATATTAACAATTTTTGCTATATTTTTTAAAGCATGGTCACAGTGTAAAATTGGTCAGATTTTAGCATTATAAAAGAGTTGAAATGCTGAATTTAACTGTTATTAGTCTAACATGTTATTAGAGTGGTTCTTATGTGATTGTACTATGCTGAGAAACATGTTCAAAACTGTTATTTTTTACTACACAAAAGGCAGACCTAACTTATGTGATGTTTTTCCAGCCCCCCCCCTCCCCCGATGCCTTAAGCAATCAATGATATCTCTATAGTTGTTATTGATTACTCTCTCAGTTCAGTCCAACCTACTTTGACAACAGCTCCCTTATTTTTTAGTTTATTTTTCTGGTTTCATACATGCTTAAAATTTGGACCTGTATACAGCAGTAGATGTTCTCCAGATGTTTTTGAGCCAAGACCATATTTCAGACCAAGCTCAAAAGGCAGCTTTGACGAGTATATTCTCTGAAATATTATAGGAGGTGTTTAAGTAGTTACACAAAGGAAGGTAGGTGTAGTGACTGAAAACCAAGCTGATACAATTTAGTTTTTGACTCAACTTTTAAAGATTTCCCACTGCAGTTTGGAGATGACTCTTGACAAGTGATACCACAGGGAGTGCCTGATAAAGTATCAGATGAATATTTTTTTGTTGAACAGTCTAGCAAATAATTGGTTATAATTGTTAACTGGTTTGACAGTACATGAACATTAAATGAAAATTATCATTATTATTATCCAGAAATATGTGTTTGAATAAAAGGGCTTTGGATCAAACTAAAAATATAGATAATGAAAAAAAGATAAAGGCTTTACCTCAGAAAACGTTGAAGATAAATCTGGGGGAAAACAAAACAAAACAAAACATAATGACATCATAAAAGTCTTACTAAAAAGCTAAAAATAAAAAAATAAAATCCTGAATCACACAAATACACAGTTTTTCTTTCATACTTTTATGTCATCATCCACAAAATGATTTATTTTCATACTATAATGCTACATTTAACTTTTTTTTAAGACTGGGTCTAAGGGATTCGGGGTAATTTTAACGGCTCACAGTAATGTAAAGCTCACATTATAAGCAATTTTTTTTTTTTTTTAACATATTTCTACTTTCTACTTTCCTATTGCCATTTTGCCTCTCTCTCGTTAAGCATTTCACTGCCTATCATACTGCGATTGGTTTATACGTGACTGATAAAAATTTTAATTTTAATTTTAATTTATTATAGATTTTATTAGTAACAAAGCTTTATAGAAATCTGGATATAATAGAGGAAGTGGAGGAGGGAAACATTTTTTTAGTCAAAGGTAACCTATCCCCTTCTGTGTTATACATCACCTGCTATCTTTAGGGTGTCACTAATAACACTAGTGCCCCAGTGTAAAGTGACAGAAACTTCAAAGCACTTTTGTTCTCATACAGTTGCTCTGGATGAGAAATTCTGCCAAATGTTAATGTGTCATGGTGATACTATCCACAGAATACCCATGGTGGTCTGTAGACAGCCCTAGCCCTATCTTCAGTGGCAGTGAGTGATTTTTCAGGGAAATGGACCTCCAAGTAAAAGTGTGTCCATCAGGCAGGCAGAGTACACCTTTCTGATAGAAGATAAGCAAATTGGTCTTTGCATGAGCTGTCTCTGAAGTGCAATAAAAAAATAAACTGGGGGCGGGGGGGTGTAGTGGTGGGGAGACAGTTCAGTCTGGGCCAAGGAGCCTATCGTGTGTCTCATAAAGTTGAACGCTAGTAGCTAGTTAAGGAGATTTGTGACTTTGCAGATACAGAACAAATGGAGGTTTTATGATTCTCTAAAACTGGAAAGAAAAAACACATTCCAGAAAATGGCTTGGGAGTTACATTTAAGTGGACAGTAAGTGGGAGATAAGGAAACAATGAAAGCTGTTATAACTCAGCAGGATTTCTCGGATGGAAAATTGTGTTCGAATCCCACGACTACCACAGTGCCAATGTTGGGCCTCAATCCTGGATTGTATTCTGCCTCAGCTGTACAGTTAGTCACACTGGACTACCCAGTGATCTTGAAAATTAGAAATTCTACTTTGGAGATGGAAGATCAGACCTCTTGCAGTACGTTTGTCCGCAGTGATATTCTTTTTCCGGGATTATGATCTCAGCAAAACATGTCTGTTTAAGAAAATGATTAATAAGCTGATGTTCAAAACAACATTTATCGCCATGTCACAAGCACAAAGACACACTCTAACCACCTGGATGATCAGTGCTTCCCACAGTGTGCAGTAACTCTAATATTGATAAGCTTGTATATCAATTTCTGCAGTACACATTACTAAGCAGTTACTGTAAGCTCTCACTAGAGACCACTTTGTTTTTCTGGTAGATTGTCAAACGGCAAAAGTAATGGATGACTTATAAAGAAACAGCATTCAGCATCAGCAGAAAATCTTGGTGTGTGTGAGGTTTAGATGCAAGAAACACTGATGGGAAGCATAATGCAAAGTGTAGCATATTTGAAGTGTTGCAAGGGAATACAAGGGAAACATAAAACCATAACTTCAATTTATAACTTTTTTTTTTTTTGATGGGGGAATCAAATGGGTGGTTTTGTGTATGTCCTGTAGCTAGCTTTATAGTTTGACAAGCAGTGTGATACAATTCAAACCGATTCACTCACTCACTCATCATCTATACCGCTTAATCCTGTATTCAGGCTCACATGGGGCCTGGAGCCTATCCCAGGAGACTTTGGACGCAAGGCGGGGTACATCCTGGACAGGGTGCCAGTCCATCGCAAGGCCTAAGCGATTCGAAGCAAAAGTAAAATCTATTTAAAAAGACTGAAAATGCTGGAGTACTCAGTCAAAGAGTATCATCTGGATGTACAGTATATTTCCAAGATAATCAAACTTCATGCAAATGTTTTCATTTTAACTGTATATGCTGGCATGCCATATAAATTCTGTTAAAGTGTATTGTACACAAAAACAGCTGTTTCTTATTATTAATGTGCTTGTATATGCATTGATGGAATTCAGTTCAATCACAAAAGTAGAGAAATACTAATGAAAAAAAATACTGAAAATTTCTTTCTAGTCCATCAAGAAGTAGATTCCCCTTCCCCTATATATTTGTGCTTAATTTGGGTTATATTTGGCTTACTGCTACTGGACTATTTGGTTTTCATATTATTTTCAGTCTACTTCGATGACTCACCCGTCACAAGCAGGGACTGAGAAAACACGTGAAATTCAGTCACGGGTGTAACGAATGTGAACCAGGTGGATTATTTACCCCAGTCAAAGTACAAATTACACAGGATGACAAATGACAAAGCTTGGAGTTAAAAGTTTTCTATTTACCATGTTTGGCATATGGAGGAAACACCCAATAGAACCTAATAGAGCATTAAAGACTTGACAAACATCAATGAGACTGTCTGATATATTGATAATAGTTTCATTGTCAAGCTATATATAAATATTCATGTTTTGCTCTTCTGTCTAATATCAGAACCAGCCATCATACTGTAGATATGTGCTGCTCACAGATACAGTACAGCTGCTAAAGATTAGACTGAAAATACTGGAGTACTCGTTCAAGGAGTATCATCTGGATGTATACATACTGTATATGCTCACAAAACACCCACACACACACAGGAAGGAGGAGATGGAACCCTCTAGAGAGAACATTGCACCATCTCTTAGGATTCCATTAGTAACCATGGTAGCGTACACACGTGCATTATGCAAACATGTGTGCAAACACACATCGGAACACATCCGAATAAGACTGTTGTCACAAAATCTCGGAGGGAACTGCAATGAACAGCATAAATACATGATGTACTGTATGTTTTAGGCTTCAGGAGTGTACAAAGCATCCTTGAGTGTCAGATGGAGTCTGTATGCAAGACAAACAGAAATACACAAAGCGTTCAAATGTGCAAACAATTTTTTCCAACACAGTTCAATTGTGGGAGACAATGCTGGAGAGAGACCAGTGAAAACAAGGAAAAAAATATTATGAGTTTCAGATCAACTTAAAAACATCCTTCATTCTCACTGTCATCAATAATTTGTTTTTCATCGCCACTTTTAACAGCTTTCGTCCAGCTGGTGATACTTACTTGAATAGCAGGTGTCATTCGATAGGAAGTCTGAGTAATGAAGTAATGGAAAAGTAGTGGGAAAAGTAATGGAAAAGTAGTGGGAAAAAACATGCAACAAGGTACAAGTACAGAAAGACTGCGAGAAATCTCACCTAAAAGGGCCTACATACTAAACAACAATATGCTGGAATAAAGGAGAAAAGTGTTAATCAAGTTACACAACAAGGTAGCACTTGTGATTTCAAGCTGTTCTACTGTAAATAAGACACTCACTTGTGAAATTATGTGGGTATTCACATGGCCATGGCTAGATGTGAGGAGACCGGGGTCTGGACCTAACTGTGACATCCTGATAGTGTATAGTAGTAGCTGCATGCAGTCTACAATGTTGAAAACCTTTGTATGGTCAGTTCTGATTATTGTTCGACTCTGAAGAGATAACACACTTACATTTATCACTCTTTTGTTGAAAGACATCTGATATATTATAGAAATGTTTGAATCTATGTGACAACAATTCATTAGAAACACCTGATCGGCTAATAATTGAACAATTAAGGAGGTGCCCTTATTCGTGCAATTATTAGCCGATCATGTGGCAGCAGTGTTTACATAAAACCATGCAGATACAGGTCAAGAGCATTGGATCACATCAAACATCAGAATAAGGAAAATGTGATCCGTGACTTTTAACTGCTCCATGGTTGGTAGGAAATACACAACTGTCTGTAGACTTTCCACAGAAAAGGGTAAGAGGAGAATAGCTGGGCTGTTTGGAGCTGACAGGAAGGCTATTGTAATGCAAATGAACACTCTTTACAACTGTGGTGAGCAGAAAAGCACCTCATGTACAACAGGCTAAACATGGTGGTGAAGGGTCGACAAAAGCAGACAACCAAGTCACTTTACAAGAAGAAAAATGTTATCTAAATGTCAATGTTAAACACAGTATTGGAGCTCTACTTAACCCACCTGTATCTGTATGATTTAATGCACTTGGCTTCTGCAACAATCTGATGCTGACTAATTGGATAACTGCATGGTGTTACTTCTATAAGTGCTTGCGAATGTAAATGTGTTTAAGAGTGCAATTGTCAATTTGTGAGATACAAACCACTCGCACCATTGATAGTCAAATGTTCTTGGTAGTTAGCTGTTATACCTTGCCTTAGTAGAGGTTTAATTAATTAGTAAAGAAAAACAAGCGAGAAAAGGAAGACTGGAAAATGAGGACATCTGCACCTCACAAAAATTGCGATCCTGATTATTGCTCTGGTTATAGATATTAATTGTATAGTATGCTACAGATGCATGTAATCACCAGTCAGATTTTTCACCCAGAACCTTAAATAAACAACCAAATAGTGAAATCCTAACTGAATTGACAATGAATTGCTGAATCTTTGCTTAAAAAAAGTCCATCAGGACTGCAATGTTCAATCTAACACTACAATTGTTCATTCAGCATTTAGGATTTTGCTTTGCACTACAAATTAGATAATTGTCAGATGATGTTTGGATGTGTGTACAAATAATTTTCTTGCACTGGCAGAAGACAGCAGCCATTCTATCACTGCTTTGTTTTAACCTGTATGATATATTGGCTCTGGGCCTCTCTGAGCGCTTATGAAAGATTACTGCAGGAAGCCATAATCCCCAGAGGCCAGAGGAAATGGGTGCCTCAGTTCACAGTGTGCTAATCTAATAGCTGATGATGTTGCTGAGTTGGAGGACATTAAAGCTCTTTAAATAAGGCAGCAGAGATGGATGCGAGCAGGTGATGGGCATGGATCATGGATGCATCAGTTTCCAGAGGGCTCTGAGTCCATCAGAGCAGGTGATAATCCAGGATCCAGGACACGTGTAGGAAGAGAAATGACATGTGTATTAAGAACTAATATGGACTGTTTTTGGGCCAGTTATTTTTGCTTACAAATGACTAAGCAAAGCAGAATATATGCGTAGTGTATTAAGTTACCATGTTGTTAATAAAAGGTTTTTGCCTTAATTGCATACAGAGCATTGATTGCATTTCCTGCAGTTGTAAAATATTGTATTGTAAAATATTACATTTATGATGGTCTGTCTGGTTGTAATAAATCATATTTTGATTTTGTGTGCTAAGCTGTGAAAATGTGCACTTGACTGTATGTGAGACTGATTGTTTTCTCCTTGCGTGCTGTTGAGCACACTGGTTGGCGAGCTCCGTTGTTTCTGTGGTTTTTACAGCTCTAGGTTGCTAGCCTCATGCTAGTCCTTTCCCACACAGCCTTGGGGACGGGTAGTGACACAATAATTTTGTGTAGGGTATAGGTTTAAGGGCCTTGCCTGAGAGCCTGGCAACCTGGCTGTGGAGGGGATCAAATCCTCACCCACTGATTAGCAGACGAAGTCTCAACCGCCTGAGCCTATAGTACAAATACTTGAATTAGCACATTGCCTGTTTGGTAAACAGATACAGTAGATCCTTTTCATGTTCCGGCAACCTGAAAAATGTGTATTTGTTTGTGCATAAATATTTGTTAATGCTGTACTATATGTATATACTGTACTCTGCCCAGGTAAAAATTTAACCACCCGGATTAACTAAGCAAATAGGCAAGAGCCTTCCACTGGATAATTACTGTAGTAATTATATGGTTCAGCTGACAAGAAGTTATTTAACGCTTACAGATGCAATGAGTAGCTTCTCATTTCTTAAACAACCATGTAGTCAAGGCAAAGATTTTACTCTATTTCAGAAGGGTTAAATTATTGGCCTGCACCAAGCAAAGGAAACAATCAATTAAACTACTAATTGCAATATTGCTGAAACTACCCATGTATTATTAAAACACAATTAAAATAAATAAATTAATTAACAAAATAAAACTACAGTAAAACTCATGGCTCTTTTAACAGTGAAAGAAAGAGCATTTTCCCATGCACAATGCATGTGGAAATGTGCTTAAGAAAACCACTGACCAGAGGCTAACCAGAGGGGAAAAAAACACTTTAATTTGCCAGGGAGCATAAACAATGGACAGTGGAGCATTTGAGAAAGCTCATATGGTCTGATCAGTCCAGATTTATCCTGTTCCAGGATGATGGGTGTATCAGGTTAAGAAGAGACGCAGATGAATTGATGCACTCATCATGCCTAGCACCAACTTGGGGGGACGATATTATGATCTGGGGTTACTTCTGTTAGTCAGGTCTAGGTTCAGCAATGTTATATGCTCCCCCCAAAAATGTCAGCTGCCTACTTGAAAATAACGGATGACCAGGTTTTTCCATCAACAGATTTTTTTCCTTCCCTGATGGACTGGGTATATTCCAAGACTATGATGCCAGGATTCATCTGGCTCAAATTGTAAAAGACCCATTTTCACACATGGGTTGACCACCACAGCTTAAAGACGGTAATTCCTTGGAGAATCTTTGGGATGTGCTGGAAAAGACTTTATGCAGCGGTCTGACATTCCCATCATCAATACAAGATCTTGGAGCTCTGGACGAAAATATATGTCGTGACAATGGCATAACCTTATAAAAAACGTGCCGTAATCATTGCAAAGGCGGTCCAACTTGGTGGGTTAGTGTGCGCGACTTTTTTTTTCTTTTCTCTTTTTTGGGGGGCTTGCGGTGTAATTAGGCTCGCGAACCTGCACGTAGACCACGTGCAGCTCGCCAGCTCACGTGCGAAGAATAAACAGCAGCTCACGTGCATGAATACCGTCAGCTGATGGCTGCATTCAGAGCGCAGCTGCTCCATAAATATGCAGTTTGTGGCTACCACGCAAGAAACAAAAGAAAATCCCATACATACGACGATGTTGCATGAAAGTGTCGCGTGTTTACATGGACACATATCAAGCTATTACGTGAAAAATCTAATGATCACAAATTACAGCATGTATACAGCCTGGATATGGTGTTATACAAAACGCTATCCGCCTTCTCTTAAACTTTTTTTGTTTGGAGTGTTTTTATTTTATTTTATTATTATTATTTTTTAACATTATTATTTCATGCATTGCATCGCAGACCTTATACAAATACCACACAGCAAGAAAACACCACCGGAACTGTGTTGCGCAATCTCGTGCTACGCTCGTGCAGGGTGAGCGCAGAGCCAGGGGCGGGGCTGTGCGGGAGCGCGCAGGGCGGGTTGGAGAGATCTGAACATGAGCTCGCGCAGGGAAGTAAACAAGTCCACGTGCTTGGAGTCCCGCCCACACTCTTTTAACTTCAAATCGCCATTAATCTCTGTGAGAAAGCAAACAGACCTGAGACAGAGTCATTTTTTTTTCTTCTTCAAAGGCTCAAACACTAGTCCATGATGGAGATTCATTAACTTGACTATAGCCGAATGCACGAATCAACAACTCCTTATGACGACATCTTGACTATGTTATGATATTAATAGTAAAAAACCTATTTAAAATCTTGCATCTTGTTTTCTGAATCTATTTTGATATAAATACTCTTGTTTATCAATATTTATATGATTTAGAAATATTCTTTATATAATACATTTAGTTTGTATAACAATGATGCTGGTTATGAAATTAGATAGGAGTCAATGAACAATGAAAGCTTTGATAGGACTCAGTCCTAACCCACTTTTTTTCCTCAAAAGGACTTCATTTGTTTTTAGAAGTAGAATAAATAATCCACTGTGAGCTTAGGGTCCAGGTGTCTCGTTACATCCAAAGCCATATTTCATATCACTTCTCAATTACTGCTGTTGGCATATTTTGAACATCAGCCCAAATGTAGATCATATCTAGGAAGGGTTTCACTCTGTGTAATCACCTAACATGACTGATCCACCATGAAGGGCAATGGTGATTACCATTGCATCTATTTCTATTTTACGACCGAAGTGGGACCTCTGTCAACATTTATATGCGCATTCACACTCTATGGGCAATTTGAGAATTCCAATTAGGCTAATCTGCATGTCTTTGTGGAAGGAAACCGGAATACACGGAGGAACCCAACCAACCATGGGGAGAACATGCAAACAATGTTTATATGTTAATAGATGGTGGATGGTTAATAGGGTATAAGTCTTTAAAAAAGTTTCTACATAAAAAAACCCACTATAAAAAGCTGTAAACAGTAATTACTTCATCATTAAATCATCAAATCAATCACCACCCTTTCCTTAAAATATTGTCCCGGGTACAATTTGTGCAGTTTTATAAGGAAATTAGCTGCTCAGTTTTACTGAATATCCCACCACAGTCTTTCTTAGAACTTTGTCACACCTGTTTCTATTTATGCAGCAAAACCCAGAAGCTTCTACTTGTTTTTTGTTTAAAAAGTGGTATTTTACATAACATGCTGCTTTCTTTTCTKGCCTAAAGATATTTTTCTGTAAGATTATTTTTTATTATTATTACTGGAATACTAATGTTTAGAAATATATATATTTTTTCTAATTTGATAAGTAGGTCAAGAAAACAAAAACATGTATAACAAAAATTGTAAAAAAAAATAAAATAAATAAAAGCTACTTATTTTAACCCTGGGAGCCAATTTTTCAAAATGTTTTCCTTAGGTTAAAATAATATAAGTTCTCTGTCACTGTCTCTGATGACCTGTCTCTGGTGTCACAGTACTCTTAGGACACAACATACTGTACAGTATTGACACTGACAGTTTGACCTCAATGCTTGAGTCTTTTTTTGTTTAAAAAGTGGTATTTTACATAACATGCTGCTTTCTTTTCTGGCCTAAAGATATTTTTCTGTA
>QMIH01000170.1:637359-666078 GCA_003987875.1 Clarias batrachus
CAGTTTTTGCCAATCGCTTACACACTAAAAGTGAATGCTTAGACCAAATACTTAAACTTCTTGTAGCACAGCGTTAAACAAAGTGTAACCATAGCTTAAACACATTTTCAAGTTTGCACTTTGCTCACAAGTTTGTAAGAAACACTACACATGTCTTCTTACATTAGACACTTTGTCCAATATCAAAATCACCTGTTATCATTGGGAAAACACTGCTGCACACAAAGCAATGCTCACCTGGCGACTGTGGTCACTCACATACACACCTGAACGCACTGCTAACAAAAAACAGAACACCAATCAGTCTGAGCCTTAGGACTACAAATAGGCCTCAGGTAAGACATTTTGAGAACTATGCAAACATGGAGGCAACAAGAGTCAGAGCGAGAGGAGGACAAAGAGAGAAAAGAGTCGGACTTGGAAGAGGACGAGGACGTGGGCATAGACGAGGACCAGAGCGGAGACGTGTATCAGATGACGTCAGGCCTACTCTGGTTGACCATGTGATAAATCGTGGCCTGTCCATGAGGGAGGCCGGGCAAAGAGTCACCCTAACCTCAGTCGGTATACAGTAGCATCGATAATAAGGAGATTCCGACTGGAGAACAGGTATATCTTCAAGTTTATACTCTACCTACTGTATGTGTCACATGATTCTGTATCATACAGTATTACAGTATGTAACTGTACCATACAAAAATTCATTCTCATAACTACAGAATGAAGCAGCTGTACAGGATGCCATTTGACAGGAACAGTGTCAGAATCAAGGATGTGCAGCGTGATTATGTGCAGGTGTGTGTCACTTTACATACTACATATTATACTGTGATGTGGGAATGAGGGTTTATGCTGCCTGTAGCTTGTAGTTTTTGTCTTTACTGACCCAACCCAGCCCCTACGTGTGTAGTTACTGTATGTGTTCTAAGTAACACTATTCAATATTTACAGACAGTTCTGAATTTTGATGATGCTGAACTGCCACATGAGTTCATCCACATGGATGAGGCAGGCTTCAATCTGGCCCAAAGCAGGCGTCAAGGCCGTAACATAGTTGGACAAAGGTCTGTTGTAAATGTTCCTGGCCAGCGTGGGGGAAATATCACCTTGTGTGCTGCAATTAGTGTCCAAGGCGTCATATAACAGATAACTGCATTTCTAGATGCACTACATGCAGCTGTGCAGGACAGACCAAAGCAGTCCAGGTTTGGTATCATCTGGGATAATGTCAGTTTCCACCGGGCAGCTCTGGTCCAAGATTGGTTCAACAACCATAACCAGTTCACACTTTTATATCTGCCCCCTTACAGCCCCTTTCTAAATGCAGTTGAGTTATTATACCATACGTCCACATGACCCTCCTCAAGCAATGGAAGAGGCATCCGGAGACATTGAGATGGGATCGATTCAAGGGTGGATTCAGCACACAAGGCGATATTTTCCCCGATGCCTGGCCCGCGACGACACCGCCTGTGATGTCGATGAGGGGTTGTGGAACATAGAAGACGGGATAGAAGTTGGTTTCCATAACCCCCTCCCCCCGCCCCCAACACACACGTCATTTTTTGTTTTGGTTACTTTTTGTTCCTAAATTTCTGTAAGAATGTCTGTTTATAGTGAAATTACTTTTGGCTTTTACAGAAGTGCAAAATACAATTAAAAGATAGAAACACAAAGACTGGAGTGTTTTATATAAAGCGCATCAGTGTGTTGCTGGTGATATGAAAGGGTAATTCAAATGGCGCTTGTGTGTATGGTTTTGTTGCAAGTATTTCAATTTTTAGAAAGGAGTGTTAAGTGTTTTGATTGCAGTGTTTCATTTTGATTAAGTGTGAAAGCAATAGACTAACACTATTATTATTATTATTATTATTATTATTATTATTATTATTATTATTATTATCATCAAAAAAAATTACATTTATGACATTTGCCAAGTGTCCAAGTGGACTTTTTAAAAAATCTCATGAGGGTTAAAGGCTTTGCCTTTCTCATACTATCATATTTTAAGAGCAGGAACCAAACTGTATGTTGTAGCACAGCATCCATGACGAATCTGTACAATTAAACACTTTCACATAACAATAAGCACCAGATTGGAATGCGCTAACATCGTGAGGTGACAGTAGCTAACATGATGTCCCTTCCAGATCATTTAAACCTGTAATAAAGGCTTGGCTTCGGGTTCTCTCTTTAACTATACACAGTAGTTATGTGGGCTGAAAACTGTTTGCGACAATTATCTTTGTTTTCTTACCCTGATTAAACATTCTGGTACTGAAGGTCAGATTATTTCCTCCTGATTAAGCCTCTGGAGATCACGTGTTGTTTTTACTTAAGTGCTACGTAGGGCACGAACATTTCGCTTGTAAACACTTCTGGTATTAACTGAAGAAGCAAAGAGCATGGACTGTACCTTTCCATGTTAATGATTAAATATACATGGAAAATAAATATAATAAATATAATAATTTAAATATAATGTAAATATAATGACTATGATGCACAATTACAACCATGCATTTTATTTTCATATGTGCATAAAGTATATTATACTGTATATTTATAAATGTTCTTCTCATTTCTCATTCTCATTCATATGTGCAATTTTACACTTCTTAAACTGGATTTGCGTTTAGATTTTGTTAAGTGTCACCAGTCTGCTTTTCAATAACAAATGATAAACAACAACGCCATAAAAATTAAGAATGGTATATTATATGCAGGCAATTATAATATTTCACATACTTGCTTAAGATACTATCATGTTTTTTATGACCTCTGAGACAACAACATGGCAATCATTTCCCGCACACCCACAGATGCTAGAAACAACATGTTTGTGAGTGTTTATGAGTTTCGGTGCAGTAAGCCAGGTAAACAATAGCTTCATAGATTGCATTGCCTAAGGTGAATTATGTAATGTTACATGAGAATGTCATATCATTGCTTCATCCATAATTTTCCTTTCCTACAAGGGAGTGGCTTAGTTTGTGTGTGTGTGTGCGTGTGTGTGTGTGTGTGAGTTTCCTTTTGGTATGTGTCTCCAATCAGCTCCCGTCTTGCTTATCCTGGCCTTTGTCACTACATGCTATGAAGGTAAACTGATCTGTAGCTTGAACACTGAGATGTGGAACCGCACCCATGTGGTAAACAAGTCATTAATTTCTCTCACATCTTGTCTTCAGCAACACCTGGTAAAAGTTGCATGGACAAACGAGCAGATTAAACACAACCGAAATGAACAAATATCTCATTGCCATGCACTCCATAATGCCTTATTTGGTTGTTGCAAAAAATTGCACAAGCCAAATCAAACATTAAGGTTAGAGAAGCCTGCTTGGTACTTTTAATGTCTTTTTAAAAATTATTTGTATTTTTATTATAATTGCACCATATCCAGGGTCTACCCTGACTTGTATCCTAAGTCTCCTGGGATAGGCTCCAGACCTCCTGTGACCCTGTGCGGTATAGAAGATGATGATGATGATGATGATGATGATAAGAAGATGATTATAATTGCACTTGCTTGCTACAAAAACAACATGCATTTGGCAATTATTATGTAATCAGGTTTCATTATTTCTACATTTACAAGGAAAACATGAGGCAAAAAAACAGTTAAAAGTGCATGGCCTTCAGATAAGATCTACTGATATTTAGAATAATCATAGAGTTTTGAAAATATGTGACTTTTGTGCTGCAGTTTCTTTTTTCAATGTCAACTAAATTCCAAACACATTCAATACATACAGTACATACATGCATACATACATACAGTACATACATACACAGTACATATATATAGTACATACACAGTACATATGAATGTTCACAGGGATCAAAGGCCAGGCCAACCCATTCTGATCCAATGTAGCCCAAATTGAAATAAAAAAAAAAGAAGCAGCAAACGCTGGCCATGACAGAAACGGACCAGAACACACAGTGCACCACAGGCCGCTGTGCAAGGAGCCCGGAGGGGCAAAGAGCCCAAGACAGTCGACCTGGCCTTCAAATTCCCCAGATGTCAATTTGATCGAGCACCAGTGGGGTGAGCAGGACAAACAAGTCTGAGCCATGGAGGGCCCACCTCACAACCCACTGCACCCAAAGGATCTATATGGCATTTTTCAGACATACAGATTAAATTTTTATTTAATATATTATATACTGCCTACTGTATACTAAATTGCTTCTATGATCTGCATACTGTAGGATATGTTATTTAGGGTGATACAGTAGAAACACTTTTGGTTCCGTAATTTAACATTAATTCCATTTAATGTTCCATTTAGTACTAAGCACTAATTAGTCTTATGAACCTATAGAGATTCTCCATTATAAGAACATAGGATGCTAAGTGTCTAAGTAGCAAAATATCATTTGCATCATTTACATATCATACACATACATTTGCATTAAAAAATGTTTGCAAAATATATATTTTTTCTCATTATGACCACCACTGATCACACAAAAAAGAGGGAGAGAAGCTTTAGACAAATACTGATCGATAGACTGGATGTAATCTTTTTGTTGTTCTTGTTAAATGATGATTTTAAAACACACAGTCTGGATTGCTATCTGTCTGAGTGGGATAATCGTAGCATGAGCATGAACAAAAAACTTTTTTTTTTTTTTTTTGGTCCCCTGGCAGGAGCAGAGTCACCTGCCATGAGCTGCAATCCCATTACCAACCTCGCAAGCATGAGCTTCCTGTTCAGCAAACAGACGAGAGTGAGAAAGACAGAGTGTCTTTTTGCACTGTTTGCTTGGCTGTGGCTTTTCACACAGGAAAAGCTGCATTTTAATGTGAATCGCTGAACTGACAGACGTGGTCACGTCTTCCGGGCCGCCGAGCAGAGCAGCAGAAAGAGATCGCAAATGGCTAAAAGGGTGATGAGAGTACCAACCTCAACTTTATGCATGTCCTGGTTAGAATAAGTGCAGTAATGCTTAATCTTTAATCTTAAAATAAAGCTATTAGGATAGGGTGATTCCCAAGTGGTTCCCTAAATAACATTACTGCATGAAATTTCGCTCCATTTATTGCAGCAACAGAAACAATGATAATACAAAGGTTAACCTTATATACATCTTATTCAAACAGTCAGTAGTAGACTTCAGGTCAAACTGGGTCTTTTGTTTGTATTGTACACTAATGCACTTAATCCAGCGTTTCTCTAGTGTAGAAAGGTTTCTCAATATGTCGGAGGCATGATCAGACTACCTGCTTCATGTCTGAAACGCTGGCCTCCCAGGAACTCAAATTTCCTAAACATGTGAAAATGGCTTGGAGCAAGATCAGGAATGTATAGGGGATGTGGCAATAACTCGTTCCTATAATGTGCAAGTGGTGTTCGTGAATGATTGTGTGCGAAAGATTGTGTGTAGAAGTTGGTAAATCATGATGTTAAGCATATTGTGTGATGGGGTCTAATTTCTGTAACATGGTGTCAGGTTGCTAACCAGATGCCCAACCCTGCTTTGGGCTTTGGGACTGGCAATGCCAATGGTACTGAGTGTTGTATGGGCACAGGGTTAATTACCTTGCCTAAGGGTACAACAGTGGCAAAACAGTGGTTTTGGAGCCTCAAGCACCACCTGCCCAGTCTTTGTAGGTTCTGAGGTGTAAACTCTTTCCTATACATGGTGGTTGTGCATTTTTTTTTTTTTTTCAAATTTCCCATTTTGAAGTAGGAAGGACCTCCCCTTCCCTCCAGAACAAACACATGGTTAAAAACTGTGCAGTCTTTGAAGCGGCTGAGTATATGTATCGTTCCTGCTGGTAAATCATTAAGATTAATCTCTTATCTCCAGGAAATGCTCTAGCAGGTGTACAATTTCAGTTCCTTGTTTATCACGCTCTATCAATAAACAAAATAAGTGAAGGCACATTCTGTAAATATGCTTTGAAATTTTTGGCCTTATCGTGATGCGTGCTGCTTTTTCAAAAGAAAAAAAAAAAAAAACGCACGCGTCTACGGGGCGTAAGGTGTTTCTCAGAAATTAGGTTGCGTGTCTATGTGCGGCCCAGCTTATCTGTATTTCGAAGAATTTTAAGCGCGGGTGGAGGGTGCCTCAGCATCATCCCTCTGCTCTGTACCGACTGAACCATTTCATCCATAATTTACATTTCTCTCTCCCCTCTCACCCCCCTCCTCTCTCTGTCAGTCTATTCTGAGCCTAAAGAGGACAGGAACAAGGCTGGGGAACACAGTGTACCACGGCTCTGCGCAACATAATCAGCCTCTCTCTCTCTCTCTCTTTCACACATCTCTCTTTCTCTCTCTTTTTCACCACACATGTTTGCAATTTAGGTTCACATACACGCACAGACACAGACACACCAGCTCGTACCCCCAGTGACACAACTATTACTTAATAAGTGTGCATGCATATTCATGAGACGCATATATCAGTGACGCATCGTCTCACTTGTGTACACATGACCTCCAATCGCGGTGTTCTATACGTATTATTAGTTATACCAGTTATATCACTGCTGTTATATATTCTCAGCATCATAAAAATTATGTTAGTCATATATATTAAATCACATAGCTTACATGATTACCTCAAAATATTTCTTGTAAGCATCCTAACTATAGACCTTTCTTTCTTAAAAATTTTTTTTTTTTATATATATATATATATATATATATATTACCAATGGGTGTTCAAATCAAACTGGGACTTTTGATAGTAGAGAAAAACAGAACACAAACTTATGGTTCTTTATTTCTCTAGATAATCTCCTGATACACTAATGCACTTATCCCAGTATTTCACAAGTGCTTGGATACCATGAAGGTAGAAAGTTTTCACAGTACACCCCAGCCATGATTGGACCGCCTGCTTCACTTTGGAAACGCTGGCCTCCCAGGAACTCCTTTACTGATCCAAACATGTGGAAATGGCTTGGAGTTATATGGGGGATGTGGCAATAAATCCCAGCTTAGCTTCTGTAATGTGCAAGAGGTATGCGTGAATGATTGCACATACAGTTCCCACAAACAGATGTGCCACTTCTGCAAGTTGTTACAAGGATCAGGTGTTACACTTGCTGAACTTTCATTTGCAGAGGACTTCAAGCAACCTCGGCCACAGATTGTCATTCACCATTTGCCTTCTTTTAAAGGTTTGCACTGTATTCAAATGTTTCACTGTACTGTGACCGAGGTCTTCTGTGGCTGTGGATGATAAATCCATGAGAATACAACTTAAAGTGTGCTATCAGAAATTCAGTTTATTTCATCACCTACTTCCACAGATATCATGCAAATTAAGGGTTGGTAAAGTGTAAATTAGGATTTTCTTATTTGTTTCCTAAGCTACTACCTGTTTTAATGCACAGCTAATTCATAATTTCATAACAGGTTCTTTATTATGAACAGTATGAAACTAATATAATTATCAACAAATTCCTGTATGTAAAATGTCAAACATTAATTGTTCTCCCATCTTGTTCTCTCCTTGAATTGGTTTCTAACATTGTATTGGTATATTCTAATCCTCTTCCTATTTTCACACAATAACTCTGCTCTGCTCTTCTTCCTGCATTTCTTTGCTTTATTTATGTGCAATACTCTCTTTGAACCGCACAATCTATGAAAAATACAACATAACATTTGAATGCTACACTGTAACATTCACCTAAAGGATTATTAGGAAGACCATACTAATACAGTGTTTGACCCCCTTTCGCCTTAAGAACTACGTGGCATTGATTCAACAAGGTGCTGAATGCATTCTTTAGAAACGGTGGCCCATATTGATAGGATAGCATCTTGCAGTTGATGGAGATTTGTGGGATGCACATCCAGGGCACGAAGCTCCCGTTCCACCACATCCCAAAGATGCTCTATTGGGTTGAGATCTGGTGACTGTGGGGGCCATTTTAGTACAGTGAACTCATTGTCATGTTCAAGAAACCAATTTGAAATTCAATTCAATTCAATTCAATTCAATTTTATTTCTATAGCGCTTTTAACAATGGTCATTGTCTCAAAGCAGCTTCACAGAAATGAAAAGATTCGAGCTTTGTGACATGGTGCATTATCCTGCTGGAAGTAGCCATCAGAGGATGAGTACATGGTGGTGATAAAGGGATGGACATGGTCAGAAACAATGCTCAGGTAGGCCGTGACATTTAAACGATGCCCAAGTGGCACTAAGGGGCCTAAAGTGAGCCAAGAAAAGATCCCCCACACCATTACACCACCACCACCAGCCTGCTCAGTGGTAACAAGGCATGATGGATCCATGTTCTCATTCTGTTTACGCCAAGTTCTGACTACCCTTTGAATGTCTCATCAGAAATCGAGACTCATCAGACCAGGCAACATTTTTCCAGTCTTCAACTGTCCAATTTTGGTGAGCTTGTGCAAATTGTAGCCTCTTTTTCCTATTTGTAGTGGAGATGAGTGGTACCTGGTGGGGTCTTCTGCTGTTGTAGCCCATCCGCTTCAAGGTTGTGCGTGTTGTGGCTTCACAAACACTTTGCTGCATACCTCGGTTGTAACGAGTGGTTATTTCAGTCAAAGCTGCTCTTCTATCAGCTTGAATCAGTCGGCCCATTCTCCTCTGACCTCTAGCATCAACAAGGCATTTTCGCCCACAGGACTGCCGCATACTGGATGTTTTTCCCTTTTCAAACCATTCTTTGTAAACCCTAGAAATGGTTGTGTGTGAAAATCCCAGTAACTGAGCAGATTGTGAAATACTCAGACCGGCCCGTCTGGCACCAACAACCATGCCACGCTCAAAATTGCTTAAATCACCTTTCTTACCCATTCTGACATTCAGTTTGGAGTTCAGGAGATTGTCTTGACCAGGACCACACCCCTAAATGCATTGAAGCAACTGCCATGTGATTGGTTGATTAGATAATTGCATTGATGAGAAATTGAACAGGTGTTCCTAATAGTCCTTTAGGTGAGTGTAAGTCTTCCCTTTAAAGTGTTGCCACAAAGTCTTAAGCACACAACTGTGGACGTCTTTGTGTGCTGTTTCTTTACAATTTCCCTGCACTGAAACGAAGAGCCAGCTCCATAAAAACATAGTTTGCCAGTGTTGATGAAGACAAAGTTGAGTTATTATAATTGTAGAAGAAGGATTTTTTTATACATGTTTAAAAAAAAAAACATATTTTGTGCCATACATTCATACCGTAGTTCCTCAAGAAACAGCTCAATGCCTATAATGATATTTTAGCTGCATTTAGCTCATATTAACTTGATTTGTAAGCCATGAGATGTTCAAAAACCCATGTGCATTTATTTCTAGTTGAAGGTATTCCACAATAACACAAGTGCTTGATTTTATAGTCAGGCAAACCCAAACCCATTTTTGTAGGTGATCCTTCCTTTTCCTTTCACTATGGACCCACGGTGCAGTGTTTTCTTTTACACTAGAATAAATCTTTAGCCTAAGTTGATCTGTTTTTTGGATGTATAAGGCAGGAAGTTGTGTTCTAAAAGCAGAAGCAGCCGGTATACGCAATTGTGCCAACTAAGCAAAGGCATTTCTTGGTTTCAAAGTGACGAAGATGCCGCCAAAGACAACCACCCACATTTGTAGTTATTTTTTGCGAAACAGGTCTGGTTTTGCATGGGGTGTGTGCATGTGCGTGACTGGAGAGTCTGCATTAGAGGTAAAATCATAAGCATGTGGAAGGAATTTAAATTAAGTTCTCACTCCTGCCCCTTAGGTAATTAAGTTGGTATAAAGCTTTAAAAGAATTCCTATTGGCAGAAAACATAATTAATCTTGTTGTCTGATGAATTAAAATAAAATGACAAGAGAGATAAATTTAGAACTCATTGTGATAACAGATCCTATAAACACCACATTGGGCAGGAAGTCGCCATCCTGGAAGTGATAATTCACAACTTTTTATATTATGCACCAAGCCCTGTAATATTTGTAACCAGTAGTTTTACTAAACTGAACTCTAATTCTGCGCTTTTAATGAGAAGATGATGCTGTATACTCCAACAACTTGTTTAAAACAAATATGTGTGTGCTAAAAGTCCACAAAAACATAATTAGCAACTAGTTACAGTACATATAGATAGCTGATTTCCTGCACTCCATTGCATGGGAATGATCTATAAATGATTCAGTCTTAAGTTATTATTCAGGCATCTCATCATACTGTTCTCATACCATCCTTTAATATTAGTGTTGCGCAATATGACACAACCTTGGTCTATTAACATTCCCATGGTCATTATACCTTACATAATGATTTTTTTTCTTTTTCCAGCCAGTGCTCTATCTTGCAGGACGTTATGTGCTGGAGATACTGTGCTGAAGATGAATTTAGATAAACGAGGCCAGACGTGCAAACAGAGCCAATGCTGCTGCTGGCTTTAACAATAAGACAATTCCTACTCATACACTGACTGTTTTGTGTAGTGTTCTAAAGTTTTTTTTTGTACTGGCCTGGTTTCAGTGACGATGAAAAAGAATGAAACAGATAGAGAAAGGGAGGCCATGTGATTTATGACCTCAATCACTGTAGTTGCTCTGTTTTCATCACTACTCCTTGACCATGCGCAGTACCTGGTAGCTGGAGGGCACGGTAGCAGAGATGATTCGGATTCCTTTAATGAAGCAAAGCAAGCATGAGAACATTTGTGACCTCCTCCACAGGATGCTTGGACTGGAAGAGTTCTTCCGAGTTGACTTTACTCTGGGACAGGGCGTGTGCGCTTAATACTGGGAAGTAAATACTTTTGACCAGGTTTTGGTCATTCACTTATCTTTGGTGCCTGAAGGATTCTGATCATGATCATCGTCGAGTCTGTTCCAAGAAATGGTAATGCACGCTGAATTAGTTAGCAGCCCACTGAAGTGCACAATGTATACATATAGAACTTATTAACCTAGCGAACTCATCTTTCATATCTTGGGTAGTTTGACTGTAAATAGTTCTACTGTCTACTGGCATGTTTTTGTGAGGTGTGTCTAACCTCAAAGACCTGGAGGGAACAACATGTACGCACATACAGTACAGTAGCTTGGAATTAAGCTGAGGGTTCAGGAGAGGTGAGGTAGCAGTGATACCCACTGTGCTCCATGCCACATTTTGACCAGGTCATTTTGATCAAATAGGGCATGCCAATGGATGCCCTGGGGCTCCACTTTCCCCGAGACCTGAAACAGCTTCCTTAACTGTCCTTCCATGATGATCAGGCCACCCTGTGACACTATGTTATGTATTTGAAATGAGTTCGTACCAGAAATAAGCTTGGAGCTTTGTAAGAAGATACACCAAAATATAGTAATCTATCACATGCCAATGTTGGTGGAAATCTCACTGCAAATCCAATAGCAGGTGGAAATCCATTTCTTAACTTTAAATGATGAAGATCAAGATCAACCCTGAGCTCATGTGGAGTTTTTTCATGTTCCGTCCACATCTGTGTCCACTGCTTACTGCTTGTTAGTCCTCCAGTTCCTCCCCAAATCCCCTAAACTCCTAAGTAACCATTAATTATCCTGTTTGTAAGCATGGTGCTCTGCAATAGATTGACATTCCATCCAGGATATATTCCCACTCTAAGCCTAGTGTTCCCAGGATAGGCTCTAGATCCACCACGACTCTAAACAGGATAAAGCATGTACTAAAGATAAGTCAAACAGAGTGTTTTCTCTTCAATGGCCTGGCAACCCTATTCTCTGGTCAAAATAAGATATTTGGAGAAATTCTCTTGTGCAGAGTGCTTGTATATCCTACATGCTGGCTGTGTTTAATGTTTCCAAGCAGAATCATCTCTGATGTAATACCACAATGCTCAATGCAGAGCTGGGTCAGGAAAGGGCCATGACCTCATTGCCGAGTGACACAAGTGCTAGTGTTGTTTTTATGACTCGATTTGTCTGGTGTCTTCGTATTTCTCCTAAATGGAGCCTATTACCAGAATTCCCAGCTGTCTGAGTTTTCATGTCAGTGACATTAAGCCAATTGCGGCTCTCTGCCTTGGTCAATGTTTACTTTGATAAGCAAATGGAATAGAGTTGGTCTTTCAGTTTTATTCATGTATTGTTATATGAATATTTGTCTTGTTGAGGAATTAGGTGACGTCCCAATAATGTAAGAATCCCCTTCCATGTTTTCACCGTGGGGAAACCCCGAACAATTCACTCACGTGTTAAAAAGTTCTAAACCTCCAGCAGATCTCCCAGTTCTGTGTTGTTTATTTGGCCTAGTAGGCCTGGCAGGGAGAAGTCAGGTTAAATTTAGAAGGGAAGGTTACTGTATACATGCACATGGTTTGCATAGTGTAACAGTGTTTACTTGATTGAAGTACTTACTATCCCAAAGTGGACTTGAAATCCAGCAGCTGGCTGTAATGATAATGAAATGTAGATGGTAGATGATAAATGCATTATTTATTTTAATTTTTTCCCAGGCTTTTCAAAGAAGTGCATGAATACAGGTTTGTATGCAATGAATTCATATGAAGCCTGAAGTTACAATGAACTTTCCTAGACGTCCAACCATAGAAACCTTATCTTTATGATCACCCATGGGGTTATATAGACTTTATATTTTATTTACATGGTTATAAAGTACTAGATCTAAAAAAGAGAGACAAAAGTACAGCCTGACTAATGTAGAAAATGGATAGAAAAGGTATCTTTTCTGTAGTTAGGTGTAGTTAGTAGTTAGGTGTTTACCTTAACATGAGATATCATGTAAGGAATGAGAAGTAACTGCATTTCATGATGAGTTTTATACCTTCTATCTATTTGTCACTATCCTGCCATTTTCCAACTGGGTCTTGGGACAAGTACTGCATTCAACGCCTCCACTGTTGGGCCAACAATGATGACCTGGCAGTGGTGGGACTCGAACCCCCAACCTTAATCCCAAACCTCAACCACCTGAGCCACCACTGTACCAGAAATGTTTTTGGCACCTGATGTTTTTCACTTTCTTCCTGCCTTATGTACATAAGGTTATGTTTAGGGTCAGTGGGTAAAAGTTACCAGAGACTACAAACAATAATTCCCGATAGCATGAATCAGCACCAGCTACCTGCATTGGTGAGTAAACACCCTGTACCTCATGCTTGTTTTCATCCAAGCACTGAGGTCAGGTTTGTTTTTACCTTTATTGGCAGGTTGATGACTCCATCAGTCACGTCACTCTTGGCCATTTCCCAGAGTGTTTGTTCAGAGTGATCTCACAGCGCACAAGTAAAGAGCGCATGGATTGCTGGGAACTGCTGGAGCCTTTTTGGTCAATAATAATGATATCAAATGACTCACAAAACAGTGAGTAGTCCCGTGAAGATTATGACAGCAAAAACACTGGCGACGTGTAGCTCACGTGTGTGAAAAAGCACATTAGGGAATAACAGTGACATCAGGCCCTAACTGACTCACACAACAGAGCTTTGTCACACATACACATGGTTTGCTTCCGGTTGAAAGCTGACTTCATATCGGTGATGTCACTTGTTTACCATCTTCCAGGTCATTTCTTTTTCTCAGCTTGGAAAACCTCCCCCTGTGTTCCACATAGAAACCCACAACACATGGAGGTTATAGAACCATTTTTGCTGTAACAATGGAGGGATGGAGGGGTAGGCTTTGGTCTGTAGATGGGGATTGCACATACAGAGGGTTCTCTTCGGCTGCTGCAGTTCTGCTGTAAACAAGTCAGGCTTGTATGTGATGGATCCTATCCGCTGCTCTCTCTATTTCTCTCTCATCATGTTTCCGGTGCATTGGGGCTCACCCTAGTGGTAAATAAAACACAACTTTCTTTTAGGGGAATCCTTCTTTCCAAAACCCTTAATATGGGTAATATTGGACAGGAGTGGTTGAGGTAATGTTGAGGTAATGATGCATTAAAGTAACATCAATTCCAGTAACTAACATAAACTAAAAAAGTTTTTAACCTACCAGTTAAGGGTTATTAATTAAGGGTTACTCACATTTGCATTTAATGTAGCACACCCATGCTTAAATGCTGTCACATTAGCCTTCATAAATGCAGCAGAACCCAAATTGTCTAATTAACTAAGAAGTGTGGTTGTGCACAATTTTACTGAAACTTTCATTCACATGATCTTTCAAAATGTTGCATAATACAATATCCTTAGGTCTTAAAGTTAACACACAAAAAATGAAATCATGAAAACAACCCACAAATAATGGCCAAAAAGAAAGAAACTTTGAAGTTCTGTAAACACCTATGCAAATCAAGTTCATAACCATGCGCCTACTTTAGCATGCATAGAGTTCATTACTTGTTTTTTTTCTCTAGCTTTGTGAGAAACATGAAGGTCGTTCAAGTCAAACCAGGACTTGTGATTTACTAACTCACTCACTTACTCATCGTCTATACCGCTTCATCCCAGGAGACCCAGAGCACGAGGCAGGGTACACACTGGACAGCGTGCCAATCCACGGACACTCATTTACACACTACAGGCAATTTGGGAACGCCAATCAGCCTAAACTGCATGTTTCTGGACTGTGGGAGTAAACCAAAGAACCCAAAGGAGACCCACCAAGCACAGGGAGAACATGCAAACTCCATGCACACGGAGACGGGAATCGAACCCGAACCCTGGAGGTGCAAGGCAACAGTGCTAACCACTACACCACCGTACCACCACTTGTTAATGAAGGTGTAAAGTCATAGAAAATTTCAAACACAGTATGGCGATGGTGCTCTAAAACATTTGAATGGTACAGCGATCCAGGCAGAGGTGGCTCAGATCTCACTGCAGTGTTTAATGATTGTAAATGTAAGATAATTAAAGCATTCCTCTTCCTATTTTTCTTGCTTTACCCATCTTGCAGATTTATAGAAATTAAATTGATTACATAAAGAAGATGAATCACTTATGTAAAAAAAAGAATGAAAATTAACAAATTGTGTATTGGTCATGCGAAGAAAAACAAGAAAACACCATTATATGCAAAGATACAGTATTTATGAAACATTACAAGTGTAGTGTCTAAAAGCCACCTGTGCAAACTTCACAGTGAAAGCATGACAACCATACATAATACACAGTGTAATGCCTGGCAGAATGTGTTTGGCTAACGACTTGCGCACCCCAACGTCATGGTGCAGAATACCTAACCCATGAGCAAGAGAGCTGTGATAAATTCCCTGTCAAAAGAGGCTTTGTAGTGTTGCCATGTGCATCCACAGGCTCATAAAAACATGTTCGAATCTGTGGCATGGAGTGAGGTATTTAGAACCAGTCCAGAGAGTCACACAGGTGTCAGGTGCAAACACAAACGCACACGAAATTAATTATGTCCCAGGATTAAACATGCCACATGCAATCTGTACATTCTTTTCTATAAACTTGACACACACAACAGATTGATCTGTTTCAACTGCCAAACACATAAAAGTAATAAAAGACCCAACAGAGGACTGTTTATGGAGACAAGAGCAGACCAGTTTGGGTTTCTGCACTCTGTGGTGCTCCAGAAGCATCAAGCCTATTAATGATTTGGTCCTATAGTGAGGTCTTCAGCATCCACGCATCTTCTGTTCATAAATGATCATGCTGACAGATTCCTGTTGTGTACTGTCATTGCTTATTTAAATGTTTGTTTTTAGTAAATTCTATTTTCTTTTTCACCCTTCCCAATGGGCACACACACCAGCCCTCAAGTAATTGAGATGATTTTGAGTAATCCTGAAGATTTTATAAATTAGTCCTAAAAACATCTAGGGTGTTAGAATTTATAAAGATCTAATGAAAACATCCTGTAGTCCTAGATGTGATCACCGGGTTAGTTTTATGGAACACAGCCATAACCCCGATTTCTATCCAACTTGGCATCCATGGAATGCACCGGACAAACAATTCTGATCCATGAAGGCTCCACCCTGCAACCCACAGCACCGAAATCATCTGCTGCTAAGATCCCAGTGCCAAACACCACACCGCTCCTCCATGTGCAGTCATGCCCTGAGGTGCCAAAGCTGCCTAGGTGGCACAAGTGGAACCTACACAATATTAGCTATAAGGTTTGCATTTTAACATTTTTCAACGCTTTTAAAGGAAACTGGGAAGCTATCAACTCAACACAGTGGCTGTTATAATCAGAAATATATCACACCTCAGTGTGGACGATTTCTTTGTGAAACTGATGGAAACGGAATAAACAACAGTGCCATCTTGTTGAACTAGCAAAATAGGCACATTTGTTTTTGAGCTTACCCATATGTTTACACTGACATATTTTATTACATTAGTGATTTTGCTGCTAATGTGCTCACTGGTGCTGCATTTTTCTGATTCTCTGGAGATGTTAGTGGTTTCTGCTGCACTGATGTCACCTGGGGACATACATAATGTATTTAAAATGTCATTTAATAGAAGCGAAAAGTCAAGACCTCTCAAACTTTAATGAAAACTGTTTCCAAAAACAATAGCCAAAAATTTTTCAATGCCCACATTTATACCACATGGCAGTTGGATCAGCGGGATAGCAAGCTGATGAACTCAAAGGTACTGATGTCACTTCAGGCTTAGGAACAATCTCAGCAGAGGTGCTCAGAGAGCTGAATGAACTGAAGGATGACGCCACTGCATTAAGATTGCCCTTCACTGGGGATAAGAGGGCTGATTGAAACCTGAATCCAATAAATAACAGTTTTGGCCCAATACTCTTGTCCATATAGTATATTTCCAATCAGTATTTAGGCTTCACAAAACTTCTGAAATGTAGTTCAAATAAGTTTATAAAAAGGAATTGGCGCCCTCTGCTGGTCATCATCACGGCTGATTGCAATACGCGCAGAAACTGTTAAAAAAATATAAATCCTTTTTAGTTAACAAACAAACAAACAAACAAACAAATATAAGGTACTGTTTTGTCTAATCCCAAATACAGCCCTGTAATTTACGAATTTAAAATAAACCGTGTAATTTAAGAATTTGAAATAAACTGTACGTTACATGTGCAATCAGTCAATGTGCGCAGGCGGGTGAAACCCGTGGTACTCCAACACACCACATTTCGTCACGTCCTTGTGTTACATTATAAAGCCTCGTTAGGAAACAGAAACAGATAGACGGATTATCTTTTCCCTTTTGAATTTAACTTTTAGACAAATTTTTAAAAGAGAAAATATTTATATATTTTTAGTATTATTTATTTGTATTTTTTTGTAAAAAAAATTAATTCAAATGTGCGGTAATTCTTCACCTACTGTTTAATGTCGGAACTGTGTAGTGTTGGTTCCATAGGAACCCGGAAATAATGTTCATAAACAATGTAGTGCAAGTGCAGATATCAGCTCTAAAACCCCTGGCTTGTTCTTCATCGCGCAAACGTAGGTTTGCTCCTTTTTAGCGAACGAATACATATATATTGTTGTTTTGTTGCTGCTAGGCAGACAGACAGACAGACAGACAGACAGACAGATAGATAGATAGATGGACAGACAGACAGATAGATAGATAGATAGATAGACAGACAGACAGACAGACAGATAGATAGATAGATAGATAGATAGATAGATAGATAGATAGAATATTAAAGCGTAACAATATATCTATCTATCTGTCTGTCTTGCAGCAACAAAACAACAATATAATAGTCTGCAGCACAATAAAAACTCTTCCTTCCAACCAAATGCTAAATGTAGGCAGTTAGTTTCCTCTGATCTGATTATTGTTTTATGTGTAGTTTTAATACACTGGTTTGACAAGGTCTCTCTCTCAATCTCTCTCTCTCTGTGTGTGTAGTAACATATACATTTAGGCGTTTGGCAGATACTTTTATTCATAGCGACTTTCAAAAGTGCTTCATTTTCTGTCATTGGATATTCTCATGATTTGTTACTAGATTACTAACTGTGTACCATCAGTCAAACCCGGTTGCTTAGGGGGAGATTAACCTAAGTACTGAAGAAACAGATATGTCTTAAGTCGTTGTTTAAAGAACAGTGTTTCACCAACAATTATATAACACTTGTGTTTTCTTTCAAAGACCTCATCAACAATGGACGGCCCATCCAAAGGCGAGAGAACAGAGGAAACCTCAAAAAGTGACGCTAAAACATCTGTGGCTGCCCAAGTGCCATTTCTTGACTTGTGTACTGTTCTTGAGAATATCCAGAAAGCCAAGAATCGACCAGACAAGGCCAAATGCCTAAAGTATTTCGTAGATTCATGGAGAAGGTTTCATGCAGCTCTTCACAAAGATAAACCCAACACTACAGACTCGTTTTACCCAGCCATGCGTCTCATCGTGCCCCCCTTTGAAAGGGAAAGGATGGCCTATGGTATCAAAGAAAGCATGTTAGCCAAACTCTACATCGATGTTTTAGGTCTTCCGAAATCAGGGCCGGAAGCAAATAAACTTCTGAATTACAGAGCCCCTACTACATCCAAAGGAGGAGACTCTGGAGACTTTGCACTTACAGCTTACTTCGTCCTCAAAAAGAGATGCACAAGCCAGGGTAATCTGAGCATCAAAGAGGTCAATGACTTCCTGGACTCAGTAGCTATGAATAATGCCAGCAAACAGAAAGACCTTGTAAGGAAAAGCCTTTTACACTTGATTACTCAAAGCTCAGCTTTGGAACAGAAGTGGCTTATTCGTATGATCCTGAAAGACATGAAACTTGGGATAAGCAAGGAGACTGTTCTCCAGGCTTTCCACCGAGATGCTCCAGAACTCTACAACGTCTCCACAGATTTGGACAGGGTCTGCAGACAGCTGCATGACCCATCCATTTCCTTGAATGAGGTGTCCATCAGCTTGTTTTCTGCCTTTAAACCCATGCTGGCGGCCATCGCTAACATCCGCCAAGTGGAGAAACAGATGGGTAACCAGCCGTTCTATCTTGAGACCAAGCTGGATGGCGAGCGCATTCAACTTCATAAGGACGGGGACGTATACAAATACTACACCCGGAACTCGTTCGAATACACTCAACAGTTTGGGGCCTCACCACTAGAGGGCTCCCTCACACCATATATCCACAACGTCTTTAAATCTCATGTTGTCAATTGCATCTTGGATGGAGAGATGATGGCTTATAACCACACTACAGAGACCTTCATGCAAAAAGGTAGCAAATTTGATATCAAGAGGTTGGTGGATGACTCTGATTTACAGACATGCTTTTGTGTGTTTGACGTCCTGCTTGTCAATGACCAGAAGTTTGGAAACGAGCCTCTGAAGAAGCGTTACGACACTCTCCAGACAGTCTTCACACCCGTCAAAGGCCGGATCCAGCTGGTACAGTACGCTGAAGCCAAAACCAGGCAGGAAGTGATAAACGCCCTCAATGAAGCTATTGACAACCGTGAAGAAGGCATCATGGTCAAAGACCCCATGTCCATCTACAAACCAGATAAACGTGGTGAAGGTTGGCTGAAGATCAAACCAGAATATGTTGACGGCCTGATGGATGAACTGGATTTGCTAATAGTGGGAGGCTATTGGGGAAAAGGCAAACGGAGTGGAATGTTGTCCCATTTTCTCTGTGCCGTTGCTGAAACTCCAGGTCCTGGAGAGAAGCCAACAGTTTTCCACACGCTCTGTCGAATTGGATCAGGCTACACCATGAAGGAGCTCTATGAGCTTGGCCTGAAACTGGCCAAACACTGGAAAGTTTATCGCAAGACTAGCCCTCCGGCAGGCATTTTGTGTGGAACAGAAAAGCCAGAGGTTTATATTGAGCCGAGAAACTCGGTCATCATACAAGTCAAAGCGGCGGAGATTGTTACCAGTGACATGTACAAAACCAACTGCACACTACGATTTCCCAGGATTGAGAAGATCCGAGAGGACAAAGAATGGTATGACTGCATGACCTTAGACGAGCTAAGTCAGTTCCGTGACAAAGCCTCAGGGAAGCTGGCATCCAGGCACTTTCACCTCCCGGAAGACGAGTCTGAGAAAAAGAAACGCAAACTTGCATCCAAGCCCAAAAAGACCATCGGCATCGTGGACCACTTCAAATCACAAGACTTGTCTAGAGTCACCAAAGAGACTGACATGTTTGAAGATGTGGAGTTCTGTGTAATGAGCGGAAGTGGGACGCATTCCAAGGCCGAGCTTGAACAGGCCGTGGCTCGCTGCGGAGGCATTGTAGTCCAGAACCCTGGGAAGGACACGTACTGTGTGATCGCGGGCGTTGAGAATGTGCGGGTGAAGAACCTCATCGGTTCAGACCAGCATGACGTAGTATGGGCTTCCTGGCTCCTGGAATGTCTGGACAAAAAGCAACATCTACCGTGGCAACCACGACACATGATCCACATGTCCCCTTCCACAAAGGAACACTTTGCTAAAGAGTATGATCGCTATGGAGACAGTTACTACGTTGACACAGATGAGCAGCAGCTCAGGGAAGTCTTCAGCAGAATGGAGCCTGTTGAAGGGGGCGCAGTATCCATAGCTTCGATTGAGCAGAAGTATGGCTTCGATGACTTGCCCACTAGCATGTTCAGACCTTACCGTGCCTACTTTGATAAACTTGCTGAGATCGGAGATCCAGAGAGTCTTATTAAGGGTACTTGCCTGGACTTTCGGGCTCTGGAGTTTCGATTTCATGGTGGCACTGTGGCAAGACGCCTAGAAGAAGGCATCTCGCATGTGGTCATCGAGGGTGAAGACAGATTGTTGGATCTGAGGACACACAGACGCCTCTTTACTAAGAAGTTTAAGATCGTCCGAGAAACATGGGTGACTGATTCCATTGAGGCAGGACATGTACTTAATGACAACGATTACCTGGTGTAAGGTGGAGATGACTGCACTACACGACGCATCACTTCACATTTCCGTCTCAGCCGTTATTAATGCTAAAATGATGTCTGAATTTGTCTTTGTCTGAATTTTCTGTTTGTGCTGTCACTTTTAAGTATTTTTACTGCATAGAAGAATCACGTATTTTTACATACAGACTAATATTTCTTTTAACAATTTGCAGTTTTTAGATAAACTTACTCTCGTGTAGTGAAGGCTAATGTTTGCTTGCTTACTGAGATCAACGCAAGAGTGGGAAAAAAGATATCTTATTTGATCCCTGCGGACTTTTAGGAAAGAATTATGTGGAATAAACATGTTTTATCTGTAACTCTAATAATAATAATAATATAACTACGATTAATGTTGTGAATAAAGGTCATATGAAGACGTGAAAAATGCTTCTTGCATTGTTATAGCAGGGTTGAAATTGTGTTTCAGAGGTTGAAAACTTTCATCATACACAGTTTCAAGGTTCTCAGTTTTCCTCTTGGTTTTCTGGGAAGGGTGGATGTGACTCCTAGGTACAGTATGACGGCTTGTGTGTGTATGTGTGTGTGCAGGTGCTTCCTATGTAGGGTGCATCTGCTCCATGCCTAGTGTTCCCTTTGATCTATCACGACGTTGAAAAAGAAAGGATGATTACTTAAGATGAATGAGTAACCGCAAAGGAAGGGAATTACATAATTAGAGTGTGAAGTCATAAGTAGTGATATATGTACATTAGATTTTTTAAAAATAATTTCTTAATAGTAAGTTTCCACTCAGTACACTTACCACAATTTATTCTGACGTTTCCTGCTTTGTTCATTCTGGCTATATTGAAAAAGGAAAAAAAAAAAAAGATTTAACCACATTTATCGTCTAAAAGTACAATTTCGTTAACCTTTCGTTCCGTCTCTTTCTTACGAACACACACAAACACACAGAGCCCTGAGGGGGGTGAAAGAAGCTTAAGAGCCCTTTATAAAGGTAATCCAGGGGGAATGAGGAAATCCTGCAGCCAGAGGGTTTGGACAGGAAAGTGAGGACACTGCAGGCAGGTATGAGGACAACAGGGGTCTAAGCTCAAATGGCTCCTTGAGTGCTCGCTGGAAGAAAAAAAAAATTCTAAAGGTTCCTGTATAGAAAAGGTCAATGAAGTATCATGGGATTGCATCAGTCCTCACTGCTCTGTTTTTACTGTGCTACTACATGTTGCCTTTGGCTGTTCAGTGACTTGTATAATGGTTTGTCTTATCACAAATAAGATTAGGATATGGAAAAATATACAGATATTAGATTAGTGCAACAAAAAAAAAAATCCTATCCTGCACTTGGAGATGAATTGGTGATGAAGTTGGATGTGGTCATGATCTGTAGAGGGAGCACTTTGCTGTTTTTTTTTTTTTTTCAAAGCGAGACATTTTTATTTTTAATTTTGCTTAACAGAAGCTTTCAAGAAAAGACAATTACGAGAAGTGTCATCACCATAATGCTAAATAAATGCACACTTTGGTCGATAGCTGCTTTCTCACAAGAGCTGGAGTTCAGTACGGGAGAAACTATTTCAAGCTTGTGACTAATTTCTGATAATCGTGCAAGTCTTAATCAGTAGGCAGTGATAATTGGCCATATCTCCTAAGCAGATAGAAGAGAGATGTTGTGTTGCTCCAGGCCTCACCAGGAAATAATTGCTGGGAAATGGCAGCATGTCTCTGACAGCAATGAGGCACCCCACGTAGATACACTTACTAATAATTTGCCTTGCAAATGAACATTTATTTACTTGAGATGAGTCCACCTACTGCTTTTGTGCAATTAACCCTCCGTTCCTATATTTTAAGGTTCATTCATGAACAAAAGCTTCAAAATCTTGTTCATGTTTTTTTTTTTACTCTTGTTTTACTCTCAGAGAGCTCGTTAATGAAAACAGTTCATTAAGGAAACTCGATTGAATCGACAACACTTTACTGTACTGTACTGTACATGTGCATCATGTGAATTGCTGTTTAGTTATAAAAGATCATTCATGCTGCAGCACCTGAATGGCATCCATCATCCAGATCCTTCCTGTATTATTAAAGAATGAAGCGTTATACATGGCTCCTGATTACCATCCGGATCTAAATCACAGCTCTGTTCCAACTGGCTCCTCTCGGCTGTCCCTTCTGCCAAATGCAGCTTTTATTGCTATTATTGCATCAGGCCACTTGTAATGGCTCTGTTACAAGTATATGGATGTGGTGGATCCCTGGTGGCAGACACCTGGTCTGTTTAATCCAAATGTCTTTGTGTAATAGGACGCTATTGAGATTACTCGGTTCTTATTACTTCCTGCTTGACTTGGATCAAGGTTCAAAGGAAAGACTTTAAGCAGATACCAGAAGAGAGAAACATCATGCCACTGAGATCTTCATGAACAGGATTATACAGTAGGGTCTGGGTTCGATTCCCGCCTCTGTGAGCATGGAGTTTGCATGTTCTCCCCATACGTTGTGGGCTTCCTCTGGGTACTCCGGTTTCCTCCCACAGTCCAAAGACGTGCAGATTCGGCTAATTGGTGTATGAGTGGTGTACCCCACCGCGTGTCGTAAGTCCCCCTGGGATAGGCTCCAAGCCCCCCATGACCCTGCATATAGGATAAAGCGGTATAGACGATGAGTGAGGGAGTGAGTAACACTGTTTGAATGTTGGTGTGCTTCGTATATATGGAGTGCCAGTGACAATTTCATGCTACTTGGACATTATTCTGGTTCAATTCCCAGTATCGGTCCCAAGATCAGATAGACGCTCTCGACGTTTTCCAACCTTCTTGTTCTCATTGAAGTAACATAGTTCAAATGATAAGCTCTGAGGTAGAGACTGGAATAACTGTATTTTTATTAATATCACTGCATGAATATATTCATGCAGCTATGTACTGCACAATGCATACAATCATACACATACAGGTCAAGAGCTTTAGTTAAACTTCACCTTACATAACAGAATTGGGAATCTCACTTACTTTAACTGTGACATGTTGTTAGTGCCTTCGGATCATATTCCGGTCTTCAGCTGTCCGGTTTCTGTGAGCGTGCGCCCACTGTGGCTTTAGATTCCTGCTCTTGGCTGGCAGGCGTAAATCCCAGTGCGATCATCTGTTGTTGTAACCTGTCTGATTCAAGATTCGTTATGTTGTGTCTTGTGTAGAGTGGTTATTTGAGTTACTCTAGCCTTTTTGTCAGCTTGAACCAGTGTGGCCGATCTCCTCTGACCTCTCTCCCTTCATCACCAAACCCCAAGTTTGAAGTTTGATATCACACTGACTCAAGCAATTGATCCGTGTCTAAACAATTGTATGCATTGTGCTGTTGCCAGATGCCTGTTCCTAATAAAATGGGCAGTCAGTATATTTAGTCTTCACTAATTAATAAGTGCTTGAAATGAAACATTCATAAAATATGATTTGAAGGGGAAAAAAAACTGTTAATCTCTCTCACTCACCCTTTATATTGCTTATTGTGTACATGGTTGCGTGGGACCTGGAGCCTAACTAAGGGGCACTGGGGCCGAGGGCAGGGTACACCCTCAATAAGGTGCGAATCCATCACAAGGTACAAGCACGCGCACACTCAGTCACACACTATGGGGCAATTCGGAGAAGCCAGTTAATCTAATATGCATGTCTTTAAACTGTTGGGGGGAAACCCACTAAGCATGCACTGTCCACATACAGACCCGAAGTCAGGACTCGATCCCCCTTTTTTTTGGAAAATTGCAATGGTTCCTGGAAGGCTGCGTCAAAAATGTCTTGAACTAATTTTTTCCTGCTTCTAATCAATGCAAGAAAAATCTAACTCAGATTTATGGTTAGACATTATAATGTATTGATCTACATTAAGCTTCTACAGCTGTCCATTTGTTTTGACTCTTTTGCGTGGCTGTGCTGCTGCACACTGCATACATGCTCATAAATAAGTACAATATTTTATATTCATCATAAAATCGGATTTCGTGAACTATAATTGATTTCATGGAAAATGAAATAAACCCAAGGCGGTATAGTGGTGAGCGCTGCGGCTTCGTGCCTCCAGGGTAGAGGATTGGTCTCCTGCCTCGGGTCTGTGCGCGTGGAGTTTGCATGCTCTCCCTGTGCTTGGTGTTTTTTTTTTTTTTTTCTGGCTTCCTCCCACAGTCCAAAGACATGCAGAGGAGGATAATTAGCGTGTCCAAAACAATTGCCCATAGTGTGTGAGTAGGAGTGTGAATGTGTGTGTGCTTTGTGCCCCAAGTCCCCTAGGATGGGCTCCAGGTCTCCTGCGACCCTGTAAACAGCGGTAGAGTGAGTGTGAGTGAAATACACCAAATGTTCAATACTGTAACCCGTGTCAAGTTGTTGTGCAGATCAGTTCGCGACCCCTCAACGGGAGCAGCCGAAAGTCTAACAACAACAACAGGTTAAATATTGTTTTTTTTTATTGTACAAAATAACAAAACACAGTTATAAGAGTAAACACTCCATTAAGTTTTTTTCTATATAATCCCCTGCTACACTAATGCACTTATCCCAGCTTTTCACTAGTGCTTGGATGCAATCAAGAGCGCTGGCCTCCCAGGAACTCCTGCTGTAATGATAGTGTGTACTGATCACACACTGTTCCAATTGATGATTTGATGACAAGTTATCTGTTGATTTTTTCGAGGATCAGGTGTCAGAATGTAACACCTTACATTCGGCTCTGAACCACCTCGGCTGGGATCGACATACAGCCTTCTTTAAAACGTTTGCATCATTCAAACGTTTTACTGCGGCTAAGAGTCTCCTCAACATACCGTGCTTTCTGTAAATGTCCACAAGAACTACTTTGACTTGTATATATGTTTTATGTTATCTTGTGTTTTAGTTGCCCAGAAACTGTATATAGATTTTCTCTGTATTCCCAGTCCTTACACTTAAAATCAAAACAAAAAAAACAACCTCCTAATATAGCACATTGTGTTTGTGCCCTCGATAAAAAAGTCATCTAGTTGTTGGCCAGAATTTCGGCTATGAGCTGTTGCGTTCTCACATTGTTTTCTCTCCATATGTGCTAACAAAAGAGATATTTGACAGCCTTTAAGTGCATTTTATTTTTCTCGGTTCCCATCAGCGGTTTCACATACCTGTGTGTTCCTGGTTTGGAAGAAAATAATCCATCAACTACAAATGTTTTTCAAAATTCACACAAAAAGATGACAAAACTAGCCCAAAAAGTATGGCCATTGAAAAATGAGACACATTTTTTTCTTCAGTTTTTTAAAATGCATTTCTAATGTACAGACATTAACTACTCTATCATAGGCAGTTATTCACTCACACACTGCCTTTATTTGCAGAAATGTATGATTTGCTGTAAAATACATTTTGGCTGACAGGGGACTACTTTTAACCTGGTCTAGCACCCCTGTCAACCTTGTGATTAATTCCCCTGTCCACTGTTTCTCATAAATGAGTATAGGTCAGTGTGATTCCTATTATTATTGCTGCAGGTAACATTTTTACCACAAGGTGCAAGAATGGCGCTAAAGTGAGTATGTAAGCTTGTATCTGTTGTGGGTCATGAGCGACCTGGAGTCTATCCAGGAACTCGGGTCACAAGGCTGGGGACACCCTGAAAGGTGTGATGGACTGACACACCTGAGTATTGAAGCCAATCAGGCTTCAATACATTTATTTGGACTATCAGGGAATCCCGAGTCCCCAGAGGAAACCCACAAAATCATTGTTCACTCAAAAATGATAATTAGTTTTTCACTGGAATGTAAAATTATTTTTTCCCTGATTTTCACGCACCGTTGAGAGCAGCGTAACACACTCTCTGCGCTAACAGCGCTATCTGCTCCTTCTGCTTGCTTCACCTCACAGACGTCTATGACTGGCTGCAGAGTCATGATTAATGTTAAAGCACCAAGTTCCTTCCATCCTACCTCCGCTGAGAGAGCTCGGCCAATCAGCTCTCTCTAGGCTGCGGCTGCGAGAGGTTACAGCATCACCCGGGAATCTAACTGGCGATCTCCGGATGATAGGGCGTGCACTTTACCACTGTGCCACGACTTTATGAAGATTAACATTTGTTTGAAAAGCCGACATATATGGGGTCCAAGATCAAGCCGTCAGTGTAGCCCAGATACATAATTTGATTATCCATGCGTGCGAGCTAGTGTTCTGTTCACCCCTTCTCTTTCACCATATTTTGGATGATTGAAGTGATATGGCCTATAATGGAAGCGCTGTGGCCTTTGCAACAAGATCATTATGAACAGATGACCCACTTTCATCTCCACATTTGCTTTCAGGCCTGTTTTGATTCTCCATCTGGCCATAGACTGCCATTGTAGTTGTTTAAATGTGATTCCTTAAAATGCCCATAGACTTTAGCAGCCTGAATGGTTTTCTATATGCTGGATTGTGCTAATTCTGTGTGCTGTGTCATCAGACTGCTATAGTAGAGGTTCCCTTCTGTTAACCAACCAGCTCTGACTCCATCTGACTCCACAAGACCTCTGAAAGTGTGCTGTGGTATCCGGCACCAGGACATTAGCGGGGATCCTCTAAATGCCGTAGCTGCAAGGTGTGGCCTTTATGGATCGGATATGTTTGTCCAGCACATCCCATGGATGCTCAATCAGATTGAGACTGAGATTAATCTGTGTTAATGTTATGCACACTAGTAATGCTTAAGGCATCCTAAATATGCAATAATCTCCAGTTAATATTGAGATGTGTTTGCTACCTATACTCTCATGAAGCCTTCTTGACAATATTGTTCTTCCAAGACCTATTCCAGAATAGCTGACCTTCATGTCTTAAAGTAACATCTGACTGTTATTGTTACTTAATTACCTAATGCCGGTATCCAGTATCGTTCTAGAATGCATAAAATAAAACCAAACATGTGTACAGTATATACAGTATATCCCATTCATTCCTTACCCATATAGAATCTTATTACTGTATATGATGCTCTGCAGTATAATATAAGCTGTGCTGTCCAGAGTGTACCCATGAGCACACAGCTACAGTATGTGTGCAAGCAGAATAGATTGGATTTGCTCGTGCATTTTAACTGTCAGCCATGACGTGAACAGCTAAATTATGTATGCAATAGGGTATCCAATAATACTGTTTGGTATGCTTGACCAAAACGTTACTGGTCACCTTTATGACATAAATTTTTAAGTGACCCTCCGGTTGTAATATCTTCTACTCTTTATCATTCCACACCTGAATTAGGCATGTCCCCAAGATGTCCCCATACACATACCAACAGTTCTGACTGAGTGAAACAAGATGGTCTACCGTTTTTATGTCGAAAGGCCTATATTCAGGTATAGAGGTTAGTCCATATTGTCAAAGTTATATGGTAATAATCAATAAGGTCAATAAACCTTCCAATTAATTTAATGACCAATTAAATGACCTGACAGTTGAGCATCATCATTTGCATTTGATCTTTGAACACACAGATGTCTTGACCTTCTTCTTACTTTCATGACTTTCTTTTGTTCATCTCTTTTTAGTTTATTTACTATAATAAGGTTGGGTAGTTGCATTCTCACACTCACTCATTCTGGTTTTACAGATCTAGGCCAAATTCTTCATGCCAATTCAAAGGTGCTGCATCATTCAGGAGGAAACAGTGAGGTAGAATCTCTCTCTCTCTCTCTCTCTCTCTCTCTCTCTCACTATCTCTATCTTAATCACAAGCCATGCAACTTTGTAAGATCTTCTGAAATCACAGTATGCCTGATACGTTATAGTAAAAAAAAAAAAAAGAAATACTATTAAACACTATATAATGTGCATATTATTATCAACATGCATATTACTCACTCACCCGTTCTCTATACTGCTTATTCTGTTCACGGTCACAGGAAGTCTGGAGCTAACCCAGGGGACATGGAGCTCGCACACACACACACACACGCACACACACGCCACACACACACACA